>VDFB02300330.1:0-24070 GCA_007258455.2 Sequoia sempervirens
ATATATATATATATCCCACAGATACAACATAACATAATCAATAATTACAAAACATAGTTCCTGAATGATTACATGGCCTGAATATACATTACATCAATATGATATTACAATATAATGAACATATAACAAATTACATCAAGATCCTCCCAACACATGTGGGAGTCGATACATCAACAAATAAATTACATTTGAAGTATGAACATACATCTAGTACATAAGAACACTGGATCAACAGCATCTGCCAAAACCCTACAATAAAAGATACAACTGCAACCAAAGGGAACCCAATGAGGTGTGAAGCACATTCCACCCAACCACCCCTGTGGTAGGAGTAGACAAAGAAGGATCCCCGATCAAGCACATCAACAGTAACACAAGACTAAGTCCAGACATGACCACATAACATAACATCAAAAGACCACATAGAAACTAAGTCACGATAAATCACCAAAAGACATAACAATAGATCACTTTCGAAACATAACATTTAATCACTTTACAGATGATACAACAATAACTCATATAAACACATCATTAATAAGTTTCAAGACATAATATCAAAGATGACTTCTAGAGGACTTCATTAGAACAACACAATTTGAAATGTTAGAGGAGAGTGTCATCGCATGGTTTCACATGGATTATCTAGATAACCTATCACAAGGTGTTGCCTCCATCTCTACATGGATTATCCTGACAACCTAGTTCAAGGTGTCGCCTCCATCTATGGTTCTCCTAACAGCCTATCTCAAGGCGTTGCTCCATAGGGTTACTCATGCGGAATCGTTAACCTTTCGTGAAGACAAGGCAAAAATCTTGCCAACCACGGCCTTCTCGGTCCCCTTTAGTATGTGATAGCACTAACAGGTGGACGAGGCATCACAATTATCTTATTAATGTTTAATCCCCACCCATGGTTTATTACTTAGGTTATCACTGATTATTCTAACTCTATGTGGGTTACCCTGATAGCCCCTTTGTGCGCCGGCCCCCACTAGAGCCACTCTCTCTAAACACTCAACACAAAAATATCCAACACCACAGGATTGTACCAACAAGAAATATTGAACCAATCAAATAATTCATCTGCGAGGCCTAACCATCTCTCCCACAATCATATGTATAACATTCACAAAATGGTAGAATCCATGTGTACATTAACATCACAACCAAGCCAAAACATAAGAACAACATCAAATTACAAGATCAAATATAAATAACAGTACCCCCACCTCTGGAAGTTCTTAAGCAATTAACTTAAGTTCCTATAACATGATACATTGACTCTACGGTTTTCCACATGACCTAAACCCAAATCAAAGAAAATCAAATTAAACAAAATGAATAATCTCGAATGTAACTGATACATACACAACACCATAAAAAACCATTTTAAATACTCAATAAATTTTGCTAATAAATCAATTGCTCGAGAAAATTCAATTTAAGTTTAAAGCACATAATTTATCTCTAACTTCCTCAACTACACTTTAGCATTAAAACCATAATCACAATATATAAAGTCTTATATATATATATATATAAAATAAATAAAAACTATATTTTAAAACCATTTTATAAAAACATATTATAAAATTAACAAATATCATGCTTGTAAAATTATAATTTTAAATATATATATATATTTAAAATATAAATCGAAATCACACATATAAAATAAAAGGAATTAAATAAATATAAAAAAGACACATAAAATAAACTTTATTAAAGGCACGCCCTCCCTACGGGCGGAGGTACTACGTACCTCCCCTTGTGGAGAGGCCGCAGTCGCTACGGACTACGCCCAACAGCCTCAGCTACTGTGCGCAACCATAGTGACTGCGTACCATAACCACCATAGGGCCGTGCGGGGTACGGCTTCGGCCGACCTCCCCCTCCCTAACAATTTTTTAATATTTTATTTTTAAATCTAAATTTTTTTATATTATAATTTTTTCCCATGTATTTCGTTTGGGACGAAATACAAAATACATTCAGAATATTCACAATTAAAATGCATAATTTTATTCAATACATGACATTTCGAAATTCGAACTATATATAAATATACTTTTATATATATATGTATTTTAAAAAGAATAGAATATATATATATGTACAGAGATTCTAACAAATTGTATAAATAAATTATTTTCATAACAGACCCCAATATGGATTTGGACATACAAATTCAACCAATAATAAACAAGATTTTCTTTTTCAAAATAATTATTTCTTCCTCTAAGTTTTATGAAGATTTTCAAAAGATTTTTCAGTAAACTCAAAATAGATCTGACATGTAAATTCGACCTTCAATTAAAAATGAATTTTATTTCAAAACAATAGATTTCACTACTAACTATATTGAAGAATTTCAAAGAGATTTACTAAATTTTTCTATAGAAGATTCAAGGGTTTCATACGAACGAATTTCAAATCACAGAACTTCTTTCAATAAATTTTTCAAAACACAACAACCAGATTTGTTTACAGAACAATAAAATAATAATAACTTAAAAGAAGAAAACCCGGAGTCCTTCGCTTGATGTAGAATCCCTTTTGTAGCCTCTTCTCGATCCCTTCCTTCAACTCTCTTCTAAATCTCTCTTTTCTTCAGCAACAATTCATTTACCCAGAAAACATAGAAAACTATTTTTCTTTTCTTTTCTTTTCTTTTCTTTTTTTACAAATCCAAACAATAGAAAAACCTCATGTCCCTGAAAAACTCTCTCATAAAAATATTAAATCAAAATCAATAAAGCTCTTTAGCTTTTTCCTCAAAAATCCTCCTTTCTCATTGGTCCTTTTTCCAGCTTTTAAAAGCACACACTTATCTACAATTTTAATTAAAATTTAATTATCTTCTCAAGATATTATCCACACAAGATTTTCTAATTTAATATTAAGAAAAAGATAATATTTAATTATCATCATCAATATTCATTTAAATTAATGTCTTACATTCTTAATTAATTAAATAACTTTTTAATTTACCAAATATTTAAAATTCAACATTTTACCAACTTACAATTAGTTAAAACAAGAAGGCAACATTAATTAATCTTATAAAATAAGATTAATTAAATAAACACTAACCATAAATACTCAACAATCAAATTACACAACAACAAGGAAAAAACTTCAATCATGACACAACAATTCACAACAGGACGACGGAATTGGGATGGGGACACTTCTAAATCAACTCCCTTTTTCAAGATTTTACCCATTGGGTTAATTTAATGCTCGCCCTGTCCTGCCGAAGTAGGTGGAATCAAGACTTATTCCTGCAAATCCTGCATACAAATAACTGCCAAGTAACACATGTATATATATAATCGAAAATATCATACCGTGAAAAGGAATTGCAGCATAGCAGGGCAATCGTAAACGAATGGTGCTACACTGTCCTCACCTAAGCTATACTAACAATTACAATATCAATGATGAAATAAAATTTCTAAACTAACTAATCATATGATAACATGATTACTTATCTACTGCATCATAATATAATATTGAATCTAATTAACATCATCATAGAATCATAACATCGACATATATGATATTAATGGAAAACTATTGCATAATAAAATAATCCAAACACCACATAAAGTATCATAAATCATAATAATAATGTCAAATGTAGCAATCAAATAAACTATGCATCCACACACACCAAACAATAAGTAGTAACAATCACAGTCACAAAGCATCAATCAAAACCATACAAGTATCAAGTCCAAATAGTATGAGGGGTATTACAAAAAGAGTAGGGTATGTGTAGATCATCATGGAAAAAACAGGTCCTTAAGTGGCGAAAAATTTAGAAAAATTAGAGTTAGACAACTTAATGTAAAATTTGAATAATTTATCTATATTATTTCAAAAAAATGTAAGAATAGTTCATCTGTAGCAAATTGAAATTAGTTTCTAAACTACTAGGTAACTTTTTTTTTTAAATCTATTTGGTGAAAATTTGAAATTTCAATGCGGTAGTACTTAAATTTCAGGAAAAATTAAAGTAGGTGTTTGTCGTCCACCCTAACCACCAATAAAATTATAATATTTTTTATAATATGTGGGTATGTGCAGGATCACCATGGAAAAATAGGCCCTTAAGTGAAAAAATTTAGGAAAAATTAGAGTTAGACAGCTTGACATAAAAATTTGAATAAGTTATCTATATTATTTAAAAAATATGTAACAATAAAATCTATAGAAAATTGAATATAGTTTCTAAACTACTAGTTATTTAGAAAATAAAAATATATATTTGGTGATTTGAAATTTCAATGCGGTAGTACTTAAATTTTAGGAAAGATAAAAGTAGGTGTGCACAATACGGCCACACTATACAATAAAATGATAATATTTATTTATAAGATTTTAGATATAAGTAGAGGAATCATGTCCTGGAGTGTGATGCATATTTTTTTTGTAATTTTTTTTCGATAAATAATTAATTATGAAGTTAATATTAGAACTTTCAAAAAAAATATAAAACTTGTATGTACGACCCGCCATAACTTGAATAAGGAAAACTTCATGAAATTCAGATTTTATTTTTTTAATCCTATATTGGTGAAGCATAGAGATGTGATACATTTTGGTTTCAAAAATGTGGCGATGTTGAAATCCTACCGATGTTTTTCAATCAACCTATCAATCGGGAATTTAGTCATAATTCAAATAGAAAATGCATAATAATTATCTATTAAATTCAAAGAAAATCATAATTTATATTGGTTGAATGTCGAGAATCTCCTTTAAAAACCATTTTCATTTCATAAGTACAGGTAAAAAAATTACATCGACCATATACCCCTACAAATACCATCATACCATACTTTTGTGTCATGATATCCACATACCCATATTTTAGATATAAGTAGAGGACTCATGTCCAATGTAATCACACATTTTTTATAATTTTTTCCAAGTAAATAATTAATTATAGGTTTTAATTTACAACTTTAAAAATATAAAAATGCATATATACGACCCTTTAGCTTAGTCAAAATTCATGAAATTCATTTTTTTTAATCCTATAGTATCGAAGCATAGAATACGACACATGTTTTGACTCAAAAAATGTATTTGAAAGCTATAGATTTTTTCAATCTATTCTATCAATTAAAACTTTAGTAAATAATTCAAATAGAAAATGAATAATAATAATTTAATAGAATTCAAAAGTATAGCATAATTATATTAATTGGGCAGGAATCTCATTTAAAAAACCCTTTTTTATTCATCAATTTTGGGTTAAAAAAAGTTGTCAACCACATACCCTACACATACCCATCATATCACCACTTTTTGTCCCATCATCATCCTGCACATACCCAATAGTTAAAGGGTAGGCTTGCTAGTGCAACCTTTTTCTGAAATAGGAGCATATATCTTTAATATATTTGAAAGAAATAGTTTACACTCTACTTGGAAATCGAGTTTTGTTGCTTTCACAATCATTGTTTTAAGCCAGTCCTCAGAATTTTAAGTGTCTATTATGATCAAAACAATAAAGATATAAGGTTTACAAACAAGGCTTTTAATAATAGAAACATGATCTGTTGTAGACTCAGAGCTATCCTACAACATGTAGAGGTCTTTTTGGTGCAAGGGCACCTACAACCATCATTCATAATGTACCTTGGTAATGGTTTGTCATAAGGTGTTTTAGTTGAGTTTAGGGGTTTTAGAGGTTTTGTTATATCAAAATAAGGTCTAATAGACCATCCCTTCACATCATTAGGAAATTTGGGTTGTAAGCCTTAATGGAAAACATATGAATTTGTATGAGTTCTGCAAAAGTGGTTATCTTAATTATGTATTGGGAATGAGTTAAAAATGATCTAGAAGTCATTGGTTAAAATCAATTAGGTTGGAGTCTAAAGTTGCAAATTTGTGAGTTGCTTAATGCAACAAATTTGTTATGTGTTTCTAAAAAGTTAGTTTTGGTGGTTAAGGGCATTGTGGGAGACTATTCTAAGTTGTAAATGTTTAAAATCCTTGTAAAGGCATGAGGAGTTGATTGGGGGCTGTTGGTGTGATATAACGCTTCGTCCCGAACCCCAAGGACAATTCACAATAATTCGGCCACATTTTTTTTTAAATACACATAACATACATATATGTATATTAAGTCATACTTGACAATTTCATTTAAATAGATTAGATGTACATCCTTTGGTGCCAAGAAGAGTCGATTCGTGACTTCGTCCATACAATATATACTTAATAAAGAATAAAATCCAAAGATATAATCATCAACAATAAATATAACACATACATGAAAAATTCATTGATAAGAAGCCATCTACACATAAATACAACATATGCATGATTAACATAACACAGTGAATAACAACTACCATGGTCAATATCCATGCCAAGTTTAACATTTCATTACAGTACAATGTTCAAAAAGTACAATGATGTAAACGTGTTCCCAAACATAAATGGAAACCATACACAAGATACCATGATACAAATGAATAGATGAATACTAGCATCAAAACTGGCTCCAAAACAAATACAACTCTGGAGCCGCTGTAACAGCACCAATCCGCACCTCTCAATCCTCGACTGGGAACCCAATGGGGTGCTTGGCACGTTCCACCCGACCATGTGAGTCCGAAGACCCATCCCCCGTGCTAGGAGCTAACAAGAAAGAGACCTCAACCAAGAACATCCAATAGAGAATCACAAGACTCAACGTCATACAAAGTATCATAACACTCAGAAATTACAATGACATAATCAACCACATCCAATAATCATAAATCTCATCACATAATTCAAGGCAATAGCCAGTAAACAAGGAACCAAAGGAAGATCATAAAACACTTTCAAATCAAACTGAATTAATAAATGTAACACAATTCTGAATCACAATGACACAATACAATAACATCATATCACAGTACCATAAGAGTACAAGGTCAAAACCCAACATCCACAAGATTTATACAAGACCAAAGAATACACCAAAGATCAAATAGGGTAAACCATAAATCAATTCAAAACAACTATGTTTCATCAGTTCAAGACAAAGAACCACTTCCAGAGGGTTTCCAAAGAAGCAACATAATAAGGAGTGTTAGAGGAGAGTGTCATCGCATGGCTTACATGGATTATCCAGACTACTACTAATGCAAGGCGCCGCCTCTGTCTACTGACGAATTATCCAGACAAAACCGAGAGCTAGGAGCCGCCTCCATCTATGGTTATCCAGACTACCTGTCTCAAGGCGCCACCCCATAGGGTTGCTCATGCGGATCCGTTACCCTTCGCGAAGACAAGGCAACGAACATGCCAACCACAGCCTTCTCAATCCCCTTTAGCCTGTGATAGCACTAAACGACAGATGAGGCATCAATTATCTTTTTAATGTGATTCTACCCACCCCCTAGTTAATTATTTAAATTATCACTTATTAATTTCACTCTAACGAGGGTTATCCTGGCGCCCCTTTGTGCGCTGACCACCCACTTAGAGCCACTCTCTCTCTCTAGACACTCAAAACACAAAAGACCAAAATCCAAGGGTTGTACAACATAACAAGAACATTAGATCACAAAAGAGAAACATGCGAGGCATTACCCATCTCGCTATAAACACATAATCAAAATCTTACAATTCTCGTGCAACCCTTTTCAAAATCCAAATACCAAGGCATTTTCCACATCAAAGCACATAGAGAGAGAACATTGACCAATCATGAAAACAAGCCTCTGGAAGATTCTCAAAAAGTCACACTAGGATTTCCCCATCAAAGAACTAACAACAATAAATTGCAAGACCTCAAGGAACTATTTCCAAATCAAATATAATGAGTGAATACACCAAAATAAGATCAACAACTCCACTCAACAACACCAACAACTTCGATAAGAACTAAATCGAGAATTCAAGGGAAACCTCTATTTTCTCCTCTCGGAGTACCCATAACTCAAAGAACTTTTCAATTTGACTCATCAAGTAGAACCATCAATCATGACAAAGATAACCTTAACCAAATTGCCACTTAGGTAGAGAGCAAAAGAAAACATATAGAAATGTAAGTTAAATGAGAGACAGTCCCTAACTCAAAATCAGCTCACGAAAAGTCACATTGAAAGGACCTATCGAGACAATACATAAAACCACTAATTCAAATATAATATATCCATTCATTCAATAAGAAGTAACTTGAAACAATAAAAAAGGAACATTATTCTAACGATCAATCATTCTCATCATTTAAGGATATCACAATATTGCAAAGTGAAGATATAATCTGATGTTATAAGCCACAAGACACTAATTCTCAAGCATACTCTTCCAAACACAAATTAAAACAATCATGAACAATAATACGGGTTCCCATTTTACACACATAATTACATACAACGACCATTAGACACATCAACCTTGAAGAACACTATCTTAAAACACTTACAATGAACAGGCCATCGAGACATCTCCACAAATATTCCACAAATCACACCCACCTTAAAACAATTACATAACACTTAAACCAATAACCAAAACACTTTGTTTAAAACAACAATCACTCACACCTTATAACCATAAAGACATTCCTTTAATTTAGGCATTATTTCAACGTTCTTATCACTTACTTTAAGGTATCCACTTAATCTAATTAAAAGCATATTTACTACAAATAATTATATTTAAAATAACTATATCGTTTATAAGATAACCAACTCCATCGACTGTTTAATATGAATCCTAATTATAACTTTAAAATGTAATACTAAGATGACAATTCTATAAATTACAACTTTATTATAATCGTAAGGTGACGATACTAATAAATTATTTCACATAGTAGTTTTGACAAATAATTATCATTCATAAACTCATTAGATAACAAAAAGGGTAATTAAAAACCATTTAACATTTAACACAATAAATTATCTATGAAGGCCCAAAATACTCTTTTCTCATATGAATTTAAAATACTTTCACATAATAACCACATAGAAAAAATTTCATCTTATTTTCATTTATTTATAATTACCTCTGCTTCAAACAACTTAACTCTTCTAATAACATAATATTTATACTTTCATTATATTCCATAATCATCTAATTTTACTTACGAAAAGCAAGCACATACAAAACTCTACTTTTCACTATTTCTAATTTAACTATTCCACTTGGAACTAACCAAATTAAAAATAAACTAATTTACCAATGTTACACAATAGGTTCACATAGGCAAAATGTATTCTTTCATTAAAAACATTAATATATTTTCCTTTAAACTTAATCTACTTCAATTCACTTATTTAACTAAATCTCTATAAAAATAAGTAATTACTTATTTCAAATTAAAGAGAAAGATATTTATTATTCCCAATTAAATACTAAATATTAACAATACAATAATCCATGTGTCCCTCACATAATTAATACCCAATCTATATATAAATATTTATATACTTATACTTGAAAGAGAAATTATAAATCAGTCTTCTTGAAAGGTGGAACAATACCAAATTAGAGCTCATTATTAAATTCTTTATTTATTTATTTAAGCAGAAAAAGATAAAATGTTTAGGTGACTGAGATACAAGAATAAACTTTCGGTTAACTATACTCTTCACAAATTTCCAAACATTTATAATATCTAAATATGTTTGACCACATGTTATACCTTCACTTTCCTATGATTTAAATTCTATACTCTATTTAATCAATACGTACTATCCATTTTAATTCATTTTATTGTTTGTTATAGCCATATTAATGATAATAGATTCTATGAAATCTTTTAACAAATACATTTAAACTCATTTCATCTTGAAGAATTTAGAACAGCTAGTTTTTGTGCTAAGTTCAATACCCTGAATCAATTATAGCAAATAGGTCATTCAACAAGAATATATAGTTTGTACCAACAGAGAACAAATACGTTGAGAAGACAAGACACCAGGCAGCGCTTGTAAGGTTTCAAGTTAATATAGTTTCATTGTTCCTAATTACTAAGACTATCAAAGGCAGAAGCAGATCTGAAAGTACAAAAACCTAAATGTAATGCAAGTTACAGAAGAAGATAAGTTTGATTTACCATAACCAGAATAACGCCTTATGCAAAGTAAACTCCCTATGAAACTATACCCTTATTCTTTTTATAAAAAAGAATAGCCACGACTGCAAGAAGGAAGACAAAGAGGTGCAAGTACGTGACTAAGAGAAGAATAAATTTTCAAGTGCAGCAATTGCGATAGATTGATAGCAGAATCAAACAGGTTATTTAAACCCTTGAACTTTCCCGATATATTCAAGCATGGCTGAGACAGGTTGGTCAAGGAATTAGCAGGATTATTTAATTTACTACATCTTTGCAAGTCTAAATGTTGCAGCTGTGACAGTTTGCCAATGGTTTCAGAGAGAATTATAAATTTAGATTACCAAACTATGTGAAGGAGCTCATCTAAGCGCTGTATCCAATAACATCAATTTCTCTCAACTTTGATTGAACGGAGGTAATTGGCAAGGCTAGAAACATTGCGCAGACCAAGAGAATTAAATAATCTGCTCATTGGTCCTCAATTTCTTCACTTGAACAATCTACTCATGGACGGCATCAGAGAAGACACGAACCAAGCTTTCCTCCAAGTTGGAGATGGTTGCGGTTGCAAAAATGTGAGACGCCATTTAGAGAAGGTAAATTTTAGAATTTGGAAATATCGCCATTTACTTGTATTATTATCAAATCTCGAATGTTATCCACAAAACTAAAAAGAAGGAGAAAGGTGAGGCGCAAGTACGGGGTTTAAGAGTATTTCAAGGAAGCACAACTAGTAGAAATAAAGACATCATCTCAAGGAATGCAGTGATTGCGGGATATGCACAGATCATATTTGATAAAAAAATACTTAAGGAACTTTCAAGAAATGCCACAGTAGAATTATTGCTGGAACACAAAGTGGTTCAGTTGCAAAAATAATAGGGCACATTCTCAGAGAAGAAAAAGAGAAATTTATTTACACGGGGTTCCTGTTATTTGTGCAGATTGTTTGAAACATGGGAAACGGTTTTAACAAAGGAAATCTAATATAAATACAATACAACCATTAATGATAGGCAGAAACTAACGCAGCCATTCACTATCAAATGTCCTCAAGAAAAAGTAACATATCAATCCAAACAGAAAATATAGGTTACAAGTACATGATAACATGAGGAATTCTGCTAAAAATTCAATCTTTCAAGTTCCAATCAATAAAATTAAACTGTACACTTATATCTGATTTCAAAACTAGTTGGTTGAAGGAATGGAAAGATAATGGAAGGGAAGCAATAATACATTTTGATCTAAATTAAACCTGATCAACTAAGATTAAAACTTAACCTTTCTTGTACGACTTAATAATTTGAACCAAATGATACATGCATCAATAAGTTATCTTGAAACGTATCAACCACACAATGCATAAATGAGAAGGTGACAAATAATATTTTGCAAAAGCTTATATAAATAAAAAGCAAGCAGGTTGAGAATCATATCTCTGTTCCTCACGTAGATCCTCCTGTCCAAACCGAAATTCATCACCATATGCTACTTGCAAGTGAAGGTAGATTCAATGCCCACGCATCCGGAGTTTCCATCGCTCTTATTATATATTTTTTTTTATCAGAGGAGAAGGGTGAAAAACTTCTAAAAGAATTCCCCCCCCCAAAAGAGTAACTGAAACCCTTATTAAGAAGGAGGAATCTACTCCTCTCGGGAAACCGTTCAACTTCCAGCAGTTATGAATAAACGAAAACCCTTAATTATTATTTTATAATCTACTCTCAAATAGGTCATCTATTAGATATTCAATAAATATTTAATAATTTAATCATTCTTTTAGTTACAGATAAATATTTTCTCCTTAATTTATTTAATTATTTATTTCACAAAGAAATTAATAAAAATCTTATTTTATCACATTGTTTAATTACTCATACTTCTTTTAGTTATTATTTTAATTTAATAATTGACCATCCAAAAATAGTTACCGTATCATTTATTAATGTAGTTCATTCAGTTATAATTTCACTTCCCAATTAAATTAAGTTCCCTTTTAACCCTTTTTAATTTAATTAATTAAAATAATCAAAACTATACAATATTACAAAATCACAAAATCAAGACACCTTAAAATCAACTTATCACACTACTCGAACACGTGAAAATGACATAACCACCCAATGGTCAACTTACTTAACATCACGGCGACCGAAATGGAGAGCACTACATCCTCCCCCCTACGCTTCGACTTACTCCTGGAAGTCGAGCTCAAACATAACCATAAACTAACAATAATATTAATTAACATAAGCACATCAATACCACAAGTCAAATCATCAATTAAGCATCATCAAGTAAGCAACGAAAATTAAATAACCCAAAATAAGGAAATGATACCAAAATGATAATAATAATGGGGTTGCAACCAAACTAATTTTCCAAACACTAGGATGTAGTGGACAAACTAAGTCGAGGAAATTTCTTGTCAGCTCCTATGTTCAACGTCAAGCCCATTGGGTGTTTATGATGCTCGCCCAGTCCTGACAATGCAGGTGAAATCGAGACTTAATTCCTGCAATCCTGCATGCAAACAAACGTTGTGCACAATACATATATATCACAAATACATAGTGAGAGGAAATTCCAGTATAGTAGGGCACTCGCCAGTGAGTGATACCACACTATCCCTCCCACTAACCACACATAATAGTCAAACAATTCTAGTAACTCGTAAACAGTTTACTTCTTATTAGTTAAACAATATTCTCATAAGGATGCTAACCATAAACCTAATCCATCTACTATATCACAATGAATTACTACTTGACATTATAAGTATCTATACCTACATATTACAATTACATTACCTTCGTCACTATGCTTTCTGAAGCCAACTTCCTGTAATCAAAAGCTAACATAAAACATTGCACATTAGTACCAATAATTCAAGTTGCATTTTAACCTCAAGATACTATATTCTGCTAAAAATCATAGAATAATTATCCACCAAACCTCATATTTTTGTTAAAACTCATAATTTTCACCCAAAGAACTCCACATTCACCATTATTCCACAATAAATCTCACATCAATTTCAACAAAAAGGCAAAATTTTACACCTTCACAGATTCAAGAAAACATAATTCATCACTCAAAGACAACAAAATTGCCGTTCACGCACGCCAGCATATTCACGCCGACACATTGCAAGAAACACATCACACTAAAGAACTCAAGGGTCCATAGAGGCATCACAGTGGAGAATAACCAGTTGCATTCACTTTTCTGCAGGTGGTCCTATCTCAATCGGTTTTCCTGCACCTATTTAATGCAGGTTCTTGAGGAAAACTTCCGGGTTCTAACAACAATAGAAAGTGAAACTCAAAGGCCTTGCGGGTCCTAGTAGCAAAGTTACATAGTGAGCACCTGCAGGTGCAGTGTGAACCTGTATACGATACCAGGTTATGGCATGCCATTCTTGAACCCCAAAGGACAATTACACAATAATTACAGCACAATTTTTTTTTTTTTAAATACACATAACATACATGTAATACATATTAAGTCATAACGTGAATTTCATTTAAATAGATTCATTAACACATACATCCTTTGGGGTACACGAAGAGTCATTACGTGACTTAAATCCATACAATAGCAATAAAGAATAAAATCCAAAGATATAAGGTAAACAATAACAAATATAACACATACATGAAAAAAATTCATTGATAAGAAGCCATCTACACATAAATACAACATATGCATGATTAACATAACACATTGAATAACAACTACCATGGTCAATATCCACACCAAGTTTAACATTTCATTACAGTACAATGTTCAAGAAGTACAATGATGTAAAAGTGTTCCCAAACATAAATGGAAACCATACACAAGATACCATGATACAAATGAATAGATGAATACTAGCATCAAAACTGGCTCCAAGACAATACAACTCTGGAGTCGCTGCAACAGCACCAATCCACACCTCTCGATCCTCGACTAGGTACCCAATGGGGTGCTTAGCACGTTCCACCTGACCATGTGAGTCCAAAGACCCACCCCCCATGCTAGGAGCTAACAAGAAAGAGACCCCAACCAAGAACATCCAACAGAGAACCACAAGACTCATTGTCATAACACTCAGGAATGACATAATCAACCACATCCAAGAGTCATAAATCTCATCACATAATTCAAGGCAATAGCCAGTAAACAAGGAACCAAAGGAAGATCATAAAACACTTTCAAATCAAACTGAATTAATAAACGTAACACAATTCTGAATCACAATGACACAATACAATAACATCATATCACAGTACCATAAGAGTACAAGGTCAAAACCCAACATCCACAAGATTTATACAAGACCAGAGAATACACCAAAGATCAAATAGGGTAAACCATAAATCAATTCAAAACAACTATGTTTCATCAGTTCAAGACAAAGAACCACTTCCAGAGGGTTTCCAAGGAAGCAACATAATAAGGAGTGTTAGAGGAGAGTGTCATCGCATGGCTTACATGGATTATCTAGACTACTACTAACGCAAGGCGCCGCCTCCGTCTACTGACGAATTATCCAAACAAAACCGAGCGCTAGGAGCCGCCTCCATCTATGGTTATCCAGACTACCTGTCTCAAGGCGCCGCCCCATAGGGTTGCTCATGCAGATCCGTTACCCTCCGCGAAGACAAGGCAACGAACATGCCAACCACGGCCTTCTCAATCCCCTTTAGCCTATGATAGCACTAAACGACGGATGAGGCATCAATTATCTTTTTAATGTGATTCTACCCACCCCCTAGTTAATTATTTAAATTATCACTTATTAATTTCACTCTAATGAGTGCTATCTTGGTGCCCCTTTGTGCGTCGACCACCCACTTAGAGCCACTCTCTCTCTCTAGACACTCAAAACACAAAAGACCAAAATCCAAGGGTTGTACAACATAACAAGAACATTAGATCACAAAAGAGAAACATGCAAGGCATTACCCATCTCGCTATAAACACATAATCAAAATCTTACAATTCTCGTGCAACCCTTTTCAAAATCCAAATACCAAGGCATTTGCCACATCAAAGCACATAGAGAGAGAACATTGACCAATCATGAAAACAAGCCTCTGGAAGATTCTCAAAAAGTCACACTAGGATTTCCCCATCAAAGAACTAACAACAATAAATTGCAAGACCTCAAGGAACTATTTCCAAATCAAATATAATGAGTGAATACACCAAAATAAGATCAACAACTCCACTCAACAACACCAACAACTTCGATACGAACTAAATCGAGAATCCAAGGGAAACCTCTATTTTCTCCTCTCGGAATACCCATAACTCAAAGAACTTTTCAATTTGACTCATTAACAACTCAAGCAGAACTATCAATCATGACAAAGATAACCTTAACCAAATTGCCACTTAGGTAGAGAGCAAAAGAAAACATATAGAAATGTAAGTTAAATGAGAGAAAGTCCCTAACTCAAAATCAGCTCACAAAAAGTCACATTGAAAGGACCTATCAAGACAATACATAAAACCACTAATTCAAATATAATATATCCATTCATTCAATAAGAACTTGAAACCATCTAAAAAGAACATTATTCTAACGATCAAACATTTTCATCATTTAAAGATATCACAATATTGCAAAGTGAAGATATAATCTGATGTTATAAGCCACAAGACACCAATTCTCAATCATACTCTTCCCAACCCAAATTAAAACAATCATGAACAATAATACGGGTTCCCATTTTACACACACATAATTACATACAAGAACCATTAGACACATCAACCTTAAAGAACACTATCTTAAAACACTTACAATGAACAGGCCATCGAGACATCTCCACAAATATTCCACAAATCACACCCACCTTAAAACAATTACATAACACTTAAACCAATAACCAAAACACTTTGTTTAAAACAACAATCACTCACACCTTATAACCATAAAGACATTCCTTTAATTTAGGCATTATTTCAACGTTCTTATCACTTACTTTAAGGTATCCACTTAATTTAATTAAAAGCATATTTACTACAAATAATTATATTTAAAATAACTATATGGTTTATAAGATAACCAACTCCATCGACTGTTTAATATGAATCCTAATTATAACTTTAAAATGTAATACTAAGATGACAATTCTATAATTTACAACTTTATTATAATACTAAGGTGACGACACTAATGAATTATTTCACCCAGTAGTTTGCTAAATAATTATCATTCACAGACTCATTAGATAAAAAAAAGCTAATTAAAACCATTTAACATTTAATTAGAAATCACCTCTTAAACACAAATAAATTATCTAAGAAGGCCAAAATATTTCACATAATAGCCACACAGAAAAATTTCATCTTATTTTTATTTATTTAGTTATAATTACCTTTGCTTCAATCAACTTGATTCTTCTAATAACATAATATTTATACTTTCATTATATTCCATAATCAACTACTGTTACTTACGCAGAGCAAGCACATACAAAACTCTACTTTTCACTATTTCTAATTTAACTATTCCACTTGGAACTAACCAAATTAAAAATAAACTAATTTACCAATGTTACACAATAAGTTCACATAGGCAAAATGTATTCTTTCATTAAAACCCTATATATACGCATTAATATATTTTCCTTTAAACTTAATCTACTTCAATTCACTTATTTAACTAAATCTCTATAAAAATAAGTAATTACTTATTTCAAATTAAAGAGAAAGATATTTATTATTCCCAATTAAATACTAAATATTAACAATACAATAATCCATCTGTCCCTCACATAATTAATACCCAATCTATATATAAATATTTATATACTTATACTTGAAAGAGAAATTATAAATCAGTCTTCTTGAAAGGTGGAACAATACCAAATTAGAGCTCATTATTAAATTCTTTATTTATTTATTTAAGAGGAAAAAGATAAAATGTTTAAGTGACTGAGATACAAGAATAAACTTTCGGTTAACTATACTCTTCACAACTTTCCAAACATTTATAATATCTAAATATGTTTGACCACATGTTATACCTTCACTTTCCTATGATTTAAATTCTATACTCTATTTAATCAATACGTACTATCCATTTTAATTCATTTTATTGTTTGTTATAGCCATATTAATGATAATAGATTCTATGAAATCTTTTAACAAATACATTTAAACTCATTTCATCTTGAAGAATTTAGAACAGCTAGTTTTTGTGCTAAGTTCAATACACTGAATCAATTATAGCAAATAGGTCATTCAACAAGAATATATAGTTTCTACCAACAGAGAACAAATACGTTGAGAAGACAAGACACCAGGCAGCGCTTGTAAGGTTTCAAGTTAATATAGTTTCATTGTTCCTAATTACTAAGACTATCAAAGGCAGAAGCAGATCTGAAAGTACAAAAACCTAAATGTAATGCAAGTTACAGAAGAAGATAAGTCTGATTTACCATAACTAGAATAACGCCTTATGCAAAGTAAACTCCCTATGAAACTATACCCTTATTCTTTTTGTCAAAAAGAATAGCCACGACTGCAAGATGGAAGACAAAGAGGTGCAAGTACGTGACTAAGAGAAGAATAAATTTTCAAGTGCAACAATTGCGATAGATTGACAGCAGAATCAAACAGGTTATTTAAACCCTTGAACTTTCCCGATATATTCAAGCATGGCTGAGACAGGTTGGTCAAGGAATTAGCAGGATTATTTAATTTACTACATCTTTGCAAGTCTAAATGTTGCAGCTGTGACAGTTTGCCAATGGTTTCAGAGAGATTTATAAATTTAGATTACCAAACTATGTGAAGGAGCTCATCTAAGCGCTGTATCCAATAACATCAATTTCTCTAAGCTTTGACTGAACGGAGGTAACTGGCAAGGCTAGAAACATTGCGCAGACCAAGAGAATTAAATAATCTTCTCATTGGTCCTCAATTTCTTCACTTGAACAATCTGCTCATGGACGGCATCAGAGAAGACACGAACCAAGCTTTCCTCCAAGTTGGAGATGGTTACGGTTGCAAAAATGTGAGACGCCATTTAGAGAAGGTAAATTTTAGAATTTGGAAATATCGCCATTTACTTGTATTATTATCAAATCCCGAATGTTATCCACAAAACTAAAAAGAAGGAGAAAGGTGAGGCGCAAGTACGGGGTTTAAGAGTCTTTCAAGGAAGCGCAACTAGCAGAAATAAAGACATCATCTCAAGGAATGCAGTGATTGCGGGATATGCACAGATCATATTTGATAAAAAAAAATACTTAAGGAACTTTCAAGAAATGCCACAGTAGAATTATTGCTGGAACACAAAGTGGTCCAGCTGCAAAAATAATAGGGCACATTCTCAGAGAAGAAAAAGAGAAATTTATTTACACGGGGTTCCTGTTATTTGTGCAGATTGTTTGAAACATGGGAAACGGTTTTAACAAAGGAAATCTAATATAAATACAATACAACCATTAATGATAGGCAGAAACTAACGCAGCCATTCACTATCAAATGTACTCAAGAAAAAGTAACATATCAATCCAAACAGAAAATATAGGTTACAAGTACATGATAACATGAGGAATTCTGCTAAAAATTCAATCTTTCAAGTTCCAATCAATAAAATTAAACTGTACACTTATATCTGATTTCAAAACTAGTTGGTTGAAGGAATGGAAAGATAATGGAAGGGAAGCAATAATACATTTTGATCTAAATTAAACCTGATCAACTAAGATTAAAACTTAACCTTTCTTGTACGACTTAATAATTTGACCCAAATGATACATGCATCAATAAGTTATCTTGAAACTTGTCAACCACACAATGCATAAATGAGAAGGTGACAAATAATATTTTGCAATAGCTTATATAAATAAAAATCAAATAGGTTGAGAATCATATCTCTGTTCCTCACGTAGATCCTCCTGTCCAAACCGAAATTCATCACCATAAGCTACTTGCAAGTGAAGATAGATTCAATGCCCAGGCATCCGGAGTTCCCATCGCTCTTATTATATATTTTTTTTATCAGAGGAGAAGGGTGAAAAACTTCTAAAAGAATTCCCCCCCAAAAAGAGTAACTGAAACCCTTATTAAGAAGGAGGAATCTACTCCTCTCAGGAAACCGTTCAACTTCCAGCAGTTATGAATGAACGAAAACCCTTAATTATTATTTTATAATCTACTCTCAAATAGGTCATCTATTAGATATTCAATAAATATTTAATAATTTAATCTTTCTTTTAGTTATAGATAAATATTTTCTCCTTAATTTATTTAATTATTTATTTCACAAAGAAATTAATAAAAATCTTATTTTATCACATTGTTTAATTACTCATGCTTCTTTTAGTTATTATTTTAATTTAATAATTGACCATCCAAAGTAGTTATCGTATCATTTATTAATGTAGTTCATTCAGTTATAATTTCACTTCCTAATTAAATTAAGTTCCCTTTTAATCCTTTTTAATTTAATTAATTAAGATAATCAAAACTATACCATATTACAAAATCAAGACACCTCAAAATCAACTTTTCACACTACTCAAACATGGGAAAATGACATAACCACCCAATGGTCAAAAGCTTAACCAACATCAAATGACTGGAATGAAGGCACTCTGGTGGGGCTGATCTTTGGAAAAAGTAGCACATCTTTGTCATTTTTTCTGGTTTTTCTCTTTGTTCTGTATTTTTCTATGTTTTACTATCATTGTACAGGCCATACAAACAAGTTAATGCCTTAATTATTTGTGATTCCTATAGGATAAGGAATTGGAATTCTTATGAACTCATTTTGAGGGCTTAGACACAAATTTGGAGGGCATAGTAGTGAGAACTTTGTGATCTACCTATACAGTGCAGTGAGGGCATCAGTTGGAGTTCATTTAATGGTTTAAGCCATCCCACTTACTGTCACAACATGTTGCTTAGTGGGGAGGCATGGAAATAGTGTAGGATAAGTTTCTTTATGTTGTGGAATAAAACTAAAACATGCTACAGTCTGTAGTATGACACCACAATGTGAAACAAGGCCTTATTCTTGTAAGAATGGTTGGGTTAGTAATGTATTTTGATTATTTGTTGATGGAATGGCTTGGAAATGGTGTGATATGCCTATGCAGACCTTGAACAAGTGTTTTGATCCTTTGGTAGGACTTGGAAGGCCTTAGAGGGCTAGAACTCAAAAACCCTAGGCATTTGGAAGGAAAATGAGGGTTTTGAAGAATAGAGGCTTAGAGGTCAAATACTTGTATAAAACCTATGGAATTGGGAGTTTTGTGGAATTTTTGATGACTTTCCAAGAGTTTATAGTGTTAGGAGTTTAAAAGGTAGTTTATTTGTAAAATAGGCCTAATCTTGTAGCCTTTTTGTAGGGCAGTGTGCAAGTTCTCTAATAAATTGCAAAGAAACTTCATAAAATTGGTTTGGAGAATTTGTTGTGGGTTCTAAGTAGATGATAGATTGGTGAAGAGATGGTCTTTGAGAGGTTTTCTCTAAAGGATAAGTCTCATTGATGAGTTTTTGAGTCCAAAAGCCTTGATAGTGTTCAGTGTTCTAAGATGGTTGAATGAAATGGCAATAGTTGTTGAAGATTGATTAAATCTCCTCCACCTTGGCTCTACATCATAGTGGTATCAGAGCAGGGAGTAGGTTTTCATTTTTTTAGGTTGAAGAATAGGCAAGGTTGACAACATGCCTCCAAAGAAGAATGATATGGAAAGAGATGAAGGAGATGAAGGAAAGGCATGCAGGAGAACTCAGAGAGTTAGAAGAAAGAATCAAAGCCCTGGAGACAAACAAAAGAAATGAAGTGGAAGAGAGTGAGACAGAAGAAGAGGAAGATGATGAGTTTGAAGATGTGGAAGAAGAACTTACCCCAGAAGATCAAAAAATTGCAAAGTTTTTGAAGGTAGTGAAGACTAACAAGCCTAAGCTAAAACTTGATGTTCCTAAATATGGTGGTAGTTTAAATGATGAAGAACTACTTGATTGGATTGTTGCATTAGATAATCATTTTGAATGTGATGAGGTTCCTAAAGAGCAAAGGGTCAAAATTGCAAAGACTAAGTTGCAGGGTCATGCTTTGGTATGGTGGGATTACTTTCAATGTAAGAGGAGGAAACAAGGAAAGTCTAAGATCACATCATGGGACAAGATGATATAAAAAATGAAAGGTAAATTCTTACCCAAAGATCACCAAGTTCAAATGTTTAAGAAATTGTAAAGTTTAAGGAAAAAAGAGATGGATATTAAGTCTTACACTGAGGAGTTTTATAAATTGAGTCTAAGATATGGTCATCATGAGAATGAAGATGAAAACAATGCTAGATATATTGGTGGTTTAAGGCTCAATATACAGGATGAATTAGTTTTGGCTAACCCTAGGAGTGTAGAGGATTGTTATCAAATGGCTATCAGGGTGGAGGAGAAAATGAAGAGAAGGCAAGAAAAAGCAGTTAGAGGTAGAGGTAATGTATCAAGAGGAAGAGGATCCATGCCTAGTTCAAAACTAACCAATGATAATCAAGAAGATTCCATGAAAGGACAAGAGCAATTTGATTTTAGAGGTGGATGGAGAGGCACAAGAGGTAGATTTGGAGGAGGTAGGAATTCCAACAATGCATTTTCAGGAAGATGCTACACTTGCAACCAGCCTGGACAACCATCCTTCAAGTGTCCTGAAAGGAAAGGCTCAAGCTCTCATGGTGGAGAAAGGAGGAATCAAATAGTGCATGAAGATGAAGAGAGTGTGACTTCACCATTAGTGAACCTCACATCAGAAGTTGGAGAAGCCTTGATGTTGCACAAGAAACTTTTGAAGACTTCTAAAGAGGAGGATCCATTGCATAGGAAAGCACTCTTCAGAATCAATTGCAAGGTACAAGGTAAAGTATGTAGGATTGTAGTGGATTCAAGTTCAACTAAAAACATGGTTTCTTGTGAAATGGTGAATAAACTCAATTTGAAAAGAATCCCTTATTATTTTCCCTACAAGGCCTCTTGGTTAAGCAATGGTCAATCATTGTTAGTGAATGAACAAGCTATGGTAGATTTTCAAATAGGTGAGTATAAGGAAAGTGTTCTTTGTGATATTTTTCCAATGGACTGTTGTCACATACTCCTTGGAAGGCCATGGAAGTATGATAGGAGTTCCATCTATGATGGGAAAACAAATAAGTACACAACATTGAAAGATAGGCAAAGGTTTGTTTTGACTCCTTGGGTAGAAAATGATAAAGGAAAAGCAAGGGTGATAATGTGTGGGAGTAAGGAGACTATAGGTGTTGTGAAGGAGATAAAATGTTCTAATTTTGTAGTAAAAACTAAAAATTCTGATGTACTAGACTATCCTAGGTCTGAAAACATAAGAAAAGCAATTTATAGAGAAAGTAAACAAGCTGAACAATGAGAAAGGGCCAGTGGAGTTAATGGGAAGCTAATATCAAAGGTAGGAGACCATTGTAATATGTCCCTCTAGAGTGAAGGGAAAGATACAAAGCTAAATTAAATCCTATAGGCTATAAAGGACAAATAATGCTAGAAAGTACAGGTGGCGAGGGTACAGTAGGTGACAAGATAGTGAAGGAGCATGGCGACAGTGTATTGGAAGTCAAGACAGGGGTAGAAACATAGGCTATATTGCAAGGTAGAATTCAACAAGGAGTTGAGGCTAAAACAAAGAGAGTTTATGGTGAAGGAAATGATAATAATTGTTTGCATGCAGGTACAGGTGATGGAAAGCAAGTAAATATTGGGCCAAGAATGGATAAAGGGAAAACCTCGGGTCTAAAAATACAAACACAGTCATGTGCAAATGTCAACACATTTTTCAATATAGGACAGTTTGGAGAACAAGGATTGAACCAATGGATAGGGATTGTGGCTCCTAGGAGCATGTATGGTGGATGGTGTGGTTGGTATCAGCCTCCACTCATGGGACGTGAGTTCCTTTTAGGGGGATTGTATAGTGCAGGGGCACCTACAACCATCATTCATAATGTACCTTGGTAATGGTTTTTCATAAGATGTTTTAGTTGAGTTTAGGGGTTTTAGAGGTTTTTTAATTTCAAAATAAGGTCTAATAGACCATCCATTCATGTCATTATGAAATTTTGGTGTCTTGGTGGTCAATGTGCTCAAATGCATTTTTTGCATTGAATTGTGTCAATGAATTGAATTGTAAGCCTTAATGGCAAACATATGAATTTGTATGAGTTGTGCAATAGTGGGAATCTTAAATATGTATTGAGAATGAGTTAAAAAGGATCTAGAAGTCATTGGTTAAAATAAATTAGGTTGGAGGAGTCTAAAGTTGCAAATTTGTGAGTTGCTTAATGCAACAAATTTGTTGTGTTTCTAAAAAGTCAGCTTTGGTGATTAAGGGCATTGCGGGAGACTATTCTAAGTTGTAAATGTTTAAAATCCTTGGAAATGAATGACGAGTTGATTGATGTATTGGTGGTAAAGAACAATAATTGAAAAAGTAGCACATCTTTGTCAATTTTTCTATTTTTTCTCTTTGTTCTCTATTTTTCTATGTTTTATTATCATTGTACAGGTCGTACAAACAAGTTAATGCCCTAATTATTTTTGATTCCTATAGGATACGGAATTGGCATGCTTATGAACTCATTTTGAGGGCTTAGACACAAATTTGGAGGGCATAGTAGTGAGAACTTTGTGATCTACCTGTATAGGGTAGTGAGGGCACCAGTTGGAGTTCATTTAATGGTTTAAGCCACCCCACTTACTGTCACAAACTGTTGCTTAGTGGGGAGGAATGGAAATAGTGTAGGATGAGTTTCTTTATGTTGTGGAATAAAAATAAAACATGTTGCAGTCTGTAGCGTGACACCACAGTGTGAAACAAGGCCTTGTTCTTGTAAGAATGGTTGGGTTAGTAATGTATTTTGATTATTTGTTGATGGAATGGCTTGGAAATGGTGTGATATGCCTATGCAGACCTTGAACAAGTGTTTTGATCCTTTGGTT
>VDFB02300331.1:0-60199 GCA_007258455.2 Sequoia sempervirens
GAAAGGAACATAAGACAGGACATGAAAGGACAAATTCAAAAGATGCAACATACTGTGTTGATATTTCCTTCAATATTCTTAAGAAGATCCATGATGTATTTATAAAGGAAGTGACTTCATAGATGCATCAAGTTCAATTATGCATCTTTTAAACAATGAGGAAGCATTTCAAGTTGTTTTCAAGCCCCTCTCACCATAACCCTATTGGACAGTCACACATCACATAGGAATGTGAGTTGTTAGGTCACCCACATATGTGGCAGGTGGTTGTCCAATAAAGATAAAATGAGGAGACTATGTGTATTTATTACACATAACAAAAGAAGAGCAATGGTTGAATCAAGGTCATGATACAAGTACAAGGACAACACCTTTGCAAGAGCTACAAGAGGCAAAGGGGATTGATATTATTCATTCATGGGTGTACTAGTGAAAGTGAATGCAATAGGTAAAGGTCATTGTCATTGATAAGGACAACCAACAATGCATGCTACAATGGTCTCATGAAGGACAACAACAAAAACAAAATCTAAAGTTGCACAAGGCTCTATTCAAGGCCTTCACAATCAAACATTAGGTGAACAAGTTTCCAGATAACATTCAATGCATGATGTTTTAAGGAAAGGCATAAAAGGAAAAGACATTCAAGAAACATCAACTCTAGTTGACACAGATAATATGCCTATTGAAAACATGTCATTACAAGAGGTTTATGATAGAAATGGAACCCTCATATCATGTGATTGAGATACAATTGCTATGCTCATAACCTTTCATGTAGGGGTTTTGGTCATCATGATTGATCCAACACGGATCATGATTGCATACAAGAAACAAAAAGTTACAAATGACAATTAAGTAGTTATGATTCAAGAGAGGTCTCATTTTGGAAGCCAAGGCCATAGTACAAGTGTATATGAACAACAACTATGAGGTTATGCTACAAGACAGCCATGCAGGTTCATGTAGGACATCAAGCATTACAATGGTACAAGTGCATATGAACAACAATCAACAATTAGCAACAAATAGTGAAGGAAGCAAAGCATAGTTGTATTTTTACCTTTTCATACCATTGATCATTCATTCCAGCAATAGGCTATAATAGTGAAGGCATATACTTGCACAGGGGTGTTTTAATGAAGATATTCAACATAAAAACCACCATAAATCATGGTGCTTCAAGGGAACAGAGCATAGTCATGAATAAGAGTAGTACCATTAAAGGCTACAAGTTTGTCTTCATGTTATCTATGAATTTGAAAAAATAAATCTACACTTGGTGACAACATGACTATAGCCATGAAATGGATTGCAGTGAGATAAATAATATAAATGGTTGTTGCCACTATCTTATTTTCTCTTTGGATAGTCATTACTAAGTCCTAACAAGTGAATAGCAAAGGGATGTGTGTCAATAATATACCTTCATTTGACAAGTCCTAGACTTTTGGTGATCTCATTGACCCAATAAGGCATTGTTTAGAAATCATTTCATATCTTTTTGACAAAATAAAAAGGACTAATGTATCCAATTGTAAGAAGAGAGCAATGTCCAAGGGAGGGGTAGTACCATCATCTTAGGTACCACTGTTGCAAGATGATAAATGACAATCCTTGTGTTTGTATGCATGGAGGTCCTAAAGCATACTTTGGGTAAGGTGCATTCATGGCATCTTTTGGTGAAAGGTTTCCCAAGCATGAGAAAATATCTAGTGTTCAATCAGGCTATGTTGGAACAATTATACACTAATCCCTCCCCTAGGGTGTTTCCTCGAATCAAAACCAATCCCTTCTTCCTATCATTTGTTGACAAAAGCAATTAATTAAAATGCTTAAATGGGATTATAGGCGGATATGTTTTGTATAAGGATTTGATAAGTAGTATTGGGTAAGAATACATATTGATGAGATTGCAATGCAATGTTATCAGGGATCGTATATGTTATGTGTTAAATCTATCATAAACCCTTGAATACTTATGAATTTGACTCCCAAAATGGATATATGGCACTGATCTAAGTTGTATGATTCAATATTTGTTCGTATTTACCTAGAGCTTGCTAAAAATTGCAAATCAATGACCTATTTTATCTTGGGATTGTGTTGTAGTTATCTCATGCTCCAAATAGCTGATAATGTCGATGAATAGCCAATTCTATTCATTATTATCCTATTATGTTGAGCTATTAAATGAGATTATCTGTTATTGTTAATGTTGTTTATGATATTGGTGCAGAGGTTATAAACACATTAAGGGATCTAATGAGCAACATATTGACTAGATTTGGATGTCCAGAAAGGATTGTGTCAGATAATGCAATGTGTTTTAGATCTGAGGAATACATAGAGTTTTGTGAGAAGCATGGCATCTAAATTTCTTATTCATCACCATACCACCCACAGGGAAATGGACAAGCAGAGTAAAGTAATAAAATCTTGATGAAGATTATTAAAAGAATCTTGGATCAAAATAAAAGGGCTTAGGATTCTAAGCTGAGATTAGTAATCTAGGCAGATAGGGTAACTTTGAAGAAGGAAATAGGTTGTGCCCCATTTGACTTGGTTTATGGGATAAGTGCCAGGTTGCCCCAAAATAACTTAATGGAAATGTATAAGTTTGTCCAGATGTATGATAATGAAATTGATGATGAGATGCAATTGAGAGTGGAAGCTCTTATAGAATTAGATGAAACTAGGAGGGAATCCCAAAAGAGAAATGCAAAGTTGTAGTTGCAAGTAAAGAATCTATATGACAAGAGGGCAACTGCAAGGAGTTTCAAAGATGGAGATTTTGTTTTAATGTGGAATGCCAGACTGGAAGATAAAGGGAAACATGGGAAATTTGATGCAATCTGGTTTGGTCCATTTTTTATTAATGGTAAGTGGGGTGAAGATTCGTACTTCCTCCAAGATATGACATGAGATCTTTTGGAACTACCAGTTCATGGAAAGTTCTTGAAGTTATAATTCACTTGAAGTATTCTTTTCCATGAACAGTAGTTTAGGTTTGTATATTTTGTATATATTTTGTACATAGTTGGGGTTGTTTTGTCTGAACAGTCCCTTTTTGGTCGTCTCTGCATCTTGGTCTGCTCTACCTGAGATTTTGGATTCTTGCTTCATTCCAGTGGAATGAATGTCCCCAACTAGAGCCACTGATGGAACTTTAGTATTTTGCTCCTTGTTTTTCACTCATGCCTTGCCTTATGTCTCTGGTCTTTCATGGTGTTCGAGTTTTCTAAGGGTTGGGGTTTTAGCTTTGTCTTCATGTAAAACCCTAATGTTTATTTCACGCTTTGGTTGGGTTCTATTTCACTATTACTTTTGATGGGGTTTTAAAACAACTTATGTCATATTGGTTCGTCTAGGCTGAGTCCCTTTGATTTTCATACTTTATTTCCTTCGCAGGGTTTTATTTCCTAAGTCTCGGTTGGCCCCGTGCTTCATCTTATAAAAAACAACTTATGTCATTGTTTACTGTTGGCCTAGTGATGTCCCTTCATCCTTTTTATTGAATTTTTTATTTTGTAGAAGGGATCGAATTCGTGCTACCATTGATCAAATTGCCTTCGGATATCAACGGTTGCCCGCCATCACGTGATCGGAAGTTGCAATATTTTTATCGATTGTGATATCGCAGGCGGGCGCCATGTGTCCTTCTGGGGGATGAAATTGCATGACCATTGATCAACTACCCTTTGATCTTAGTCATTCCCCGCCATCCCGTGATGGACCCACCATCGATCACGATATCATGGGCAGTCGCCACATGTCTCATTTGATGAAGCCGGAAGAATAAAGGAAATACCGTGAAACATTAATCCAGCCTTAAATACATTAAAAGGTGGGTTACTAAAGTGCTCTTAAAATGCACGTGATTCAAATTGACGGATGCATTATAATATTGATGGAAAAGCTGCTAGACGGTTAATGATAGGGCTGATGACTGTGTTGAAGGAACAAGATCATTGATACTCAAGATCTACGGTTGCCTACCATCGCGTGATCCGAAGTTGCAAGATTTTTACGGATTGCGATATCGCGGGCAACCACCATGTGGAATTCTTTTGCAGCGTATGGTATGGTGAGCCCCTTATGGCCATGTTGGCGATTGTGTCAGCTTGTTTTGAAGGTAGTCGTTGATGATTTGATCAAAATGAAGGATCAACGACTCAAATTAAAATCTACATCAAATATGGTTGGAGCCATTCGTGCAGTGCATGAGTGAGCTTTAATGGCAGATGAGACATTTACTGGCACAATTTGATCAAAATAAAATCAATTCTCTTGCTTTATGTGTGTCACAAAGCATTCAGGTATTTTGCAAAGCAGTTTCAACGTGAGAATAAGGTTGTGAACCCTGACAACCAAAATTTTGGAATTTTGTGAAAAGAGTCATGAGTTAATTTCTGTGTTTCCCGGTCACTTTGTGCTTGAATTAAGGAAAATATTTGTTGTACTTATCATAGGGCTTGTTTATAAACATTTTAGGGCTATAATTTATTTAAATTGTGAGAAACTACAATATTTTGTTATGTAATTTCATATCTCTGGTTAGTCCTAGCCATTTGAAGTGTGAAGTTATAAGAAGCCCTAGTTTGTCCGAGATGGCACCACCCAAGCAACATTCTGGCCAGATTGACTATTTGAAAAGAAACCTGTATGATGATTTCCTAGATGAATTGCCCTTGTCAACAAATGATAGAAAGAAGGGATTGGTTCTGATGCGAGGGAAAATCCTAGGGGAGGGGTTAGTATACAATTGTTCCAACATAGCCGATGCTAGGGTTCCTCTCATGGGTTTGGAAATGTTCAAATTTTGGTATGGACAGAGGAATTTTCCTCACCCTTTTTCAAATGGATGGATGTATGATATGGGGAAGCTGGGGGTACCAAATTTTTTCCCTGATGTAGACCTGCTTAGGGCAATAGCTGCAAGATATGACCATGTCACACGGGTAATTAGGGATAATGATGGAAAGGTTTTGTTAAGCATTAACAGAGATGATATTCAATAGATTTTTGACTTGAGTGAACCGAGTGAGGACTTGGTGCTTATCAACCTTGAGGAAATGAAGCAAGAATATGCAAAGTTGAAGTCTCTTTTCAAAGCTAAATTGCTTCCACCTCATCTGGCTAGGGCAAGAGGTTCAAGATTTCATATCGGTCCTAATGACCAGGAACCTTTCAGATTAAATTGTTTTGCAAATCATTTCCTGACCACTTTTTATTCATTGTGTCATATTTTGGGTTTCAGTCCTGGTGTGGTGATACCCATTGCATACATGTTCATGGGGGTGCAAATACAACACCCTAACTTCTTTTTTACATATGACTTTGCTTCTTTCTTGGCTAAGAGGATACATGAGGGGATGTCAAATATAGAAAAATGATACCGACACTCAATTATTTTGGTGTTATATGCTTATGCATATGTTTTTATTCAAGAATGCTGACTTCTTCTCTGAGAAGATGAAATTAAGGCAATCGGTTGATGGAGAAAGATTGCCAATACAGATATGGGTTGTAGATTTATCTTGTAATAAGGAAAGAACTAGTTATGTACAATTTGATAATTGTTTTGATTCTAGATTGAGGGCTAGATTGATGGTGAATGTACCTAGGATTCCTAAGGAATTACATGATTTCCTCATGCCAAAGGGGAGGAAGCCAGAATTAAAATTCAGCCATAACTAGGGTGACATTATCCCATACCTAGTCAACACTGTTTTGAGGGTATATGGTTTTCAAGGAGCCCCTCATATACTGCCATACAATGTGCCACCAAGAGTGGGTTTTGTAGAAGTTATGTGGTAGATAGGTTGCATCCATGAGGACAACCTCACAGGGAGGGGTAAGGGAACATTTTCCCTAATTATACAGTGGTATTTGATTTTACCTTTTCAAAAGGAGGTTGGGTGCACTTTGAGAAATTCTTTGAGGATTATCATTTGAGATGTGATCCAAAGTGGCAGCATGATCCTGAGGGTTTATTTACCCTTTTTAGACAAAGAATAAAGGCTAGAAAGTTTGTGCATGAGTTCAAATTTTCTGAGGACCTGATCATAAATGAGTTCAACATAGATAAGCAAGAGTTGAACAAGGAGAAATGGATAGCTTATGATAAGCTAATAGATATTGTGCACAAAATGGATCAGAAATATGATCCACTATTGGAGTTCAGTCCCCACCATAAGAAAATTGATTTTTTGATGGAGAACTTGAAAGAGATTATGGGCACTTTGAGAACCAAAAAGGTAAACTTAGAGCTGAGTCTGGGTGTACAAGAACAAGGTGTCAGACCATTTGAAACAAGGCTAGCATACCAGCCTACAAAAAAGTGGCCCATTTACAGGAGAAAAAAGAATAGCAGTAGTGATGAGGAAGAAGTGGACAGAAAGGGGAAGAAAATTATGAAGTTTCCTTCACAACCAGGTCCAAACTTCAAAGTTCCTAGGGAAATTAAGATCATTGATTTAGAGTCATCACCAAAAGATAGTCCCCCATCACCACCATTTGAGCCAAGCCCTAAAAGGAAAAGAACTGATCAACCACATGAGAGTTTGATGGATGAAATTATTGTTACTGATTAGGACATGCAGATTGGTATGCCTTCCCCTCCTAGGCCAGCTAAATTGGTTTTATCTGATTTACATATGAAAGGAAAAAGTGTATAAGATGCAAGAATGGAAGCATGTAAGGAGTTTCTAGATGACAATACATTTGTAAAAACTCTTGTATTCTTGCAATTGGTATGGAGGATGAAGTTTGAGGAATATCAAAATAAATGTAAGGAGAGAAGAGAACTAAGACCTAACAAGTCAGACCAGGAGAATAATGAGGAAGTGAAAGCTGAATTAATGGAAAAATTTAAGAACATCACTCCTGAACAAGGCAGAAAATTGTTGAGTTAGGCTAGTGTATTGATTATGCCTGAATGGGACATTGCATATGCAATGGCCTTTAATGATATTATGAATTCCAAGCATCCCTTACAAGAATTTGAAGAAGAAGTCAAGGCAGCACTTCAAGATTCTGCTTTCAGTGAAGAGTATGAAACCTTGGCAGTTTGGGCATTGGCCCCACAAGGGAGAAAGCCAAATATTATAGACATTAATCCAAATTTCAAAGGGGGATTAATAATAAAGAGAGCTTCAGATACCTCAACCACTGAGGCCACTAGTTTAACTGTGAATGTGGTCAAATTGGCCCAAAAGACTGTTGAAAGGGAGGAGGTTGAAAAGAAAATCCTAATCGAGAAGTATAACCTTTTGATTGAAGAATACAACAAGATGCAACCGAGGAATGTTGAGTTGCAAACTGAGGTGGAAAGGTTCAGGTATAGAAGGATTGGGGAGACATCAAGTACTCCAGGGACTAGTACATTACCTTCCACAGCAGGGTCAGTGCCTCTTGCTTCTCCAATTGTTTCCACACCAGGGTCTCCCAATCAAAATCCTGCCTTCACCCCTTCTTTAGAGGAAATTGATGAAGAAACAGAGTGCTATGTTGATCTTGCAAAGAATTGATGAGTTACAAGCATCTTTGAGGGTAAGTGACGAGGGATCTCTTTCAAAGAAAAAAGAGATTGTTACTACTATTTTAAGGCATTTGAATGAAAAGGTTGATAATAAATTACTATCTATACATTCTTTATATTCTTTTCTATTAGATGCAATAAATAATATTGATAGGGATCAGGAGGTAGTGATACCATTGATTGAAAATTGGATCCCTAGGGCTAGTGATCTGGATGTCATGTATAAGGCCTCAAGGTTTGATACAAACAATCGGCCCCAATCATTAAAGCCTACTCAAGTGTTAGTAAAATCATTGCAAGGTTTTCAAATCTTACCAGATGACTTGAGTAGGAAGATTAGGGAGTTGGTGAAGAATTTTAAAGATTGGGGTAACACATTGTTACCTGATATAATTGATGAGCAGGGGAAAATCAGGTCATTCTAGCAGTGGCAGGCTCAGGCAGGTGAGGTCATCAATGATCAAATTAAATTAATTTGTGATGACTCAGATTATGACTTGTTGGTGAGTTGTATGGATAAAATAATTAGTACCATCTCATTTTTGAAATATTTTGAAAGAGATGCAAATCAGGTAGTAGTAAAATACACACCTTATAATGCCAAGGTGAATGAGGTAATTAATTTTGACTGGCTGACTGATGAAGAATATTAGGGGTGGGTAAATAAATGTTTGACTCAGGAGGAATAAAAGAATGAATTACTAACGGGTGGTAAATCAGATGTTGCGGTTACAACGACCTTTGGTTTTGCTTTGATGGCGGTCTTAGCATGGCTTTCTTGTGGTTTTTTGTTGTTACCTCAATTTTCCTCAGCAAACATGATGAATGGGAATATTCTCCAAGGTGATAGTTGTTGTAACAATTTTTGGAATATCACCAGATGCTTCATTTGGCTGGTGACATGTGTACTTTCTGGCCCGATGCTTGTTTACTCCTTCATTTTCTATAAGAAGGATTTCAAGGCCAGAAGTACGGGTTAGCAAGTTAGATAATTTTTGGTCAAGTCTAGGTGAATTTGTAGAGAAAATTGTAAAGTTTGATGGTTTAGAGAGAAATACAATTTAGGTTCTGAGTTATTTGTAATCAATTTTGAATTCATGGGGATTTAATGTTGTATAACAGTACTAGCATTTGAGTTGAAATGATAAATTCAAACTCATATCTCTCCACTGTACATGCATATCTGAATTTTGAATAAGATGACTAAGGGTTGTTTCATTCATCTCACTGTTGTGGTGTGTATAATCCTTATTTTAGCTTTAATTCGAGGAATTAATTAAAATGTTTGAATGGGATTATAGGCGGATATGTTCTGTATAAGAATTTGATAAGTAGTATTAGGTGAGAATGCATACTAATGAAATTGTAATGCAATATTGTCAGGGATCTTATATGTTATGTATTAAATCTGTCATAAACCTTTAGATGCTTATGAATTTGACTCCTGCAATGGATATATGGCACTGATCTAAGTTTTACTTATTTGTGTAGTTCAATAATTATTTGTCTTTGCCTAGAGCTTGCTACAAATTGCAAATTAATGACTATATTTTACTATGGATTGTGTTGTAGTTATCTCATGCTCCACATAGTTGATATTATCGGTGAACAACCAATTTTATTCGATATTATCCTATTGTGTTGAGCTATTCAATGGGATTATCTGTTATATGTTAATGTTGTTTATGATATTGGTGCAGAGGTTGTAAATACATTAAGGGATCACCCTCCTGGGTCTTGCAGAGCCCAAAGTGTAAGAGGCTTTTTAAAGTCCTCGTTAATTGGTCCAGGTCCTTTGAGCTACCCTTGATTGGAATTGGAAATCCCATAGGTAGGTTAGAAGACAAACATAGTTACAGTATAAAAAACAAACCAACACCCTCTACCTTTAACCCTAAACCCTAAACCATTAACCCTTAAACTCTAAACCCTTAAACCCTCTACCCTCTATCTCTCTCCCACTCTAAACTCTAAACATTTCCTTGTATTCTTTTATAATTTTCATTATTCTTATTTATTTTACACTTACATTTACAAATACACATACATATGCATTTACTTTTTTCATTTATTTCTCATGTAGTTTAATAGTTTCATCGATTTCATATTATATGTGTTAAAGACTTTAGAATTTCAATTACATTAATGTATGGATATGTTGTATCTATAACACTACAAAACTATATGCTCTTTGCATTTACACTTGCATTTAGAAATACAGATTTATATACATAGATATAGATTTCTTTAATGATATGTTGCATTTATTGTTCTAGGAGAGCATCCAGTAATTGCATTTACATTTACATTTAAAAATACAAATACATACATACATAAATACATACATACATACATATATACATATATATGTGTGTGTGTATGTATATCATTTATATTAAGTGTTCAAAAACAACCCATTAGGTCTGCACATCGATAAAAATTTATAAAATCAGATCTCCCATACATGTTTTGTTGAAACCTAGGCTTGAACCTCTCATTTCACATGTTTTTTTTCACAAAACTCTTGAGGAAAGCAGCTATACGTTCTTTATTTCTCATCCTACACTTTATTCATGCATCCTACATCTACAGCAATATCCATGGGGCCTCTTACACAAGCTACAGTAATCAAAAAAAGTGTAAGAGTCCCTTTATATCATGTTTGGACTACAAAACCCTCAAAAATAGGGTAATCGAGTTGTATGCAAAGAAATGAAGCTTTCTAACTCAAATCAAAGCCTTAATCCCTCAATTCATATTCAAATCAAAACTAACACATATCTTGGGTATGTGCAGGATCATCATGGAAAAAAAAGGCCCTTAAGTGGCAAAAAATTCAGAAAAATTAAAGTTAGGCAACTTGACGTAAAAATTTGAATAAGTTATCTATATTATTTAAAAAATATGTAAGAATAGAATCTGTAGAAAATTGAGAGTAGTTTCTAAACTATTAGATTTTTTATTTTATTTTTAAATCTATTTGGTGAAAATCTAAAATTTCAATGCAGTAATACTTAAATTTCAAGAAAAAAATAAGAAGTAGGTGTCTGTCTGACCACCCTAACCACAATAAAATGATAATATTTTTTTATAAGATTTTAGACATAAGTAGAGGACTTATCTCTGGATGTGATGCATATTTTTTTATAATTTTTTTCCAAGTAAATAATTAATTATGATTTTTTTATTATAACTTTAAAAAATATAAAAATTTGTATGTCTGACCACCTTAACTTGGTCAAAACTTCATGAAATTCAGTTTTTCTTTTTATAATCCTATAGTATGTGAAGCATAGAATGTGATGCATGTTTTGGATTCCAAAAATGTGATACTGTTTGAAAACTATAGATATTTTTCACCCTAAAATCAGACTTGAGTCATAATTCAAATAAAAATGAATAATAATTATTTATTAAATTCAAACTAAAGCATAATTTATATTGGTGGAAAGCGAGAATCTCCTTTAAAAACCTTTTTCATTTCATCAATTTTGCATTAAAAAAAAAGTCATCAGCCACATACCCTACAAATACCCATCATATTGCCACTTTTTGGCCCATCATGATCCTACACATACCCTCTTCATGACCTGGAATTTATTTCACATCAAAATATGGCTGCATGTGACCGTATTGTGCTGCATAACAAGAAAAATATAGAAATTTTCAAGAAAAACATAGATTTTCAAATGTCAAGAGCTTGTATTTTAAATCCTCAACCATCAACAACCATTACAATGATCACTTTATGCCTTTTAAAGGCCTTTACACATCAACCACTGAACAACCACCTCTACAACTGGCTTTTTAATCTTTTATGATCACATGAAACATAAAACACACTAATTTCAAGGTTGTTAACATCACTATTGAAATGTTTTAATTTTTTGACCTTTCAAATATTAAAAAGTACATCATTAAATTAATTATGTAATGGCATAAAAATTAAAAACATCATCAATTAATTATGTAACCACATAATTCAAATATAATTCTATCAAGAAATTATTATCAAATAGATAATATAATTGCATAACTTATACATTTCAATGTCATTGATCTTCTTCTTCATCCAGCTCTTTGTCTGTATCATCCGATCCAGATTCGACATTGTAAGGATTGGTCATATAATCATCATCATCATCAATATCATTTTTGATAATGTCATCATCCACACGAATATCATCTTCATGAACATTAACTCCTACATCAACATGATCTAGTTCCTCCTCTTCGACATCTTCGTCGGGGACATCATCAACTAACTGTTAATCCTGATCATCATCTACATCATCTTCTAGTTCTTCGGTATCTTCTTCTTCCACCACATTATACTTTACCGGTCTTCCTCTTGGATCATTTCTAACAACAAATGACCAACCTGGTTTACCTGGAACCTCTGAGTAAAATACCTGCTCACATTGGCTTGGAAGAACATAGGGCTCATTTCCATCTCGCTCAATCAACCTTGTATTAACCATGGTGAATCCATTATCATGCTCATTCAATCGTAGCTTGTACCATAGGAAGACGAAAAAAATTAATCTGAAGGACTTAAAGTCACACTCAAGTATATCATCCAAAATCCCATAGTATCCATTTTCTTAGACTTCTGGATGTATGTCGCTTCTAGATGAAACATTAATCACCTGAAAGACTGCAGTTAACCAGAATCACAAGTTTTCTTCATGTCATCCAACATTTTGATTCAAAATTTATGACCATTGTACCACATAGCCTTGTGGTGTTTCACCTGCAATATGTCAAACATGTAAAAATTATTACAATATCATCAGTTGATAAACATATTTATTCTTGGCTGAATGTATGCAAAGAAAACAATCTCAACATATATATACATCAATATACTTGAAAATAATTAAATAATATGGGTGATTAATATATTTATGTGTACTTGTTTATCTCTTACACCATATGCTAAATCAATTTCCCTTTGTGTAACATTGGAATCTCCATTACGATGAATTTCTTTAACCAATGAAGCCACACCTTCCCATGTTAATGCACGACCAGATTGTTGACATCATTCAATCCATACCATCATCCAATCAAGATTGTTGGCGACGTACAAATGTAGTGCATCCCACTCTCAACCAACTATATAAAAAAAAATTAAAATTCACAAACGACATATAATTAGTTAAATACCACAGTATACGACCTTAATTTATAATTGATGTATATTGAAGATTAAAAATTAAATAAGTACAATATACATAAAAACTATATGTAAAATGTATTATAATTAATCTCCATGACCATCTTATAATTACCTCTCACTTTCCTCAATCTACCTTTCCCCATCAAGTACTCCCCTTCGAATTTGTTAATGGAGTTGGGATCCCAAATGCAATCTACATGAATCTTTGCTGCAAACTTAGGAAAATATTCACTAATGTACACCATGGTCTAGTATACCACATATCCCTCCACCATAGAACCCTAAGGATGTGCTCTTTGTCTAACCAAAGCTTTCAAAAATTTTAAGTGCCTCTCAACCATCCACATTGACCTTGTGTGTACAGGTCCACACAATTCAATCTCCCCAACTTGGTGTATGAGGTAGTGTTCTTGTGTATTGAAAAATATTGAAGGTAGACACTTTTTCATTTCACACATTAGACGAGAAATTTTTCTCTTCCAATAATTTATATCTTCTTTATGGATTTCTTTAGATGACAACCATCTACAAGTGATTCAAGGCGCAAATATAGTAATGAGATTTAACAAAAATATACAGTATATTACATAACAAATAAAACAAATGGTAATTATAAGATGTATACAATGAATTGAACAAATCTCACTACTTACCTCATGTATTTTCCAAGATCATATATAAATTGCATGACATTGTTGTCAAAGTTGTCTGGGAGAGATAGAGGTAGCACGTACTGCAACAATTATAAAATGATCTTTTTATTATTTTTTCAAAAGTAGTAAACACAATACACTGAAAAGTGCATGCATTATACAAGTGTATATAATATACCAGAATAATTACCTTAATGAAGGTATGTCAATCATGCATTTTCATCCCTGACCCAATTTCACCTTTCTTTGTTATTATATTGCTTATTTTCGTAGCAAATCCTGTGGGAAATCTAATTTTTCGTATGGCTTCTTTTATAGCATTGTTTTGCTACTCTGTTAATAACCAATGAAGGGCACTTATATTAATTTGGTCTCCACCGCTATTTAATTTAATGAGATTTTTCATTGCATGATTGGCTTCCTGAATGTCACTACAAATTTTGACAATTTTTTCTTTGTCATGCCTTCCATCCAATATTTCCCATAACATTTTTGTTATATTCTTTATGATATGCATTGTATCAAACAAATGCACAATTTGTAGCTGCTCATAGTAGGGAAACCTACTAAATTATCTACAATAACTTTTCAGTCCCTGTGGAAGCCAGCCATTAATGCCTTGATGACCTTCATGAAGCATATAAGTTAAACAAATTAACAGCAAAAATCATTGTCAATTACAACATGAGTAAACACAACACTATAAAAATATAAATTCAAAACATATCATATATGATAGATAAACAATTTGATCCGATGTATAATCTTGATGATTAATTCTATTATATTCCAACTTACATAGGCGAGGTGTCATTCTTCGTGGTTTTGATGTAGTCTCCTCTTTCCCATTGAAAAGATGTTTTTCAGTAGTTTGATACCTATGATTTCTATGCAGGAAGTGCCTATACTCATCAAACACCTACTTTCCTAAACTTGTTGAATGACAAGATTTTATCTTTGGACCACAAATTGGACATGCAAATTTTCCCTTTGTTTGAAGACCTGCAAAATCATATATAATTGGATTAAATATGTCAATTTTTTTAATTATATATAATGAATAGATTATTTTAAAAACATGCATGATATCTACTTCATCAAAATATTGTTAAAGTGTAGTTGAATGTTATAACATACCACAAAAATGTGTTAGCCTTGGGGCATCATGAATTGTCCATACAAGCATTGCATGTTATTGAAATTTTCTTTGTCTTATTAGTCTAGAGACGTCATACATAGTGATACCATTCCATAACTTTAGTAACTCATCGATAAAATGATCGATATATACATTCATATCTTTAACTTGGTACTTACCTAGTTGAAAGAACATAAACATTACATAATTATTATAACCATTTTACTGCAATATATATAAATTAATGTACATGACTATTGAATGAAAAAAATATGTCATTATGTAACAAATAAGACAAATGAGATGCTACTACGTTAAAGAAAATTGATGTAAAAAAAATACCTAGAACAATCATTGACAACATTATGTGCTCCCTCTTTATTGACATCTATGGAGGAATGTTATTGTTGATAACAAAAACAGGCCACACTGAGTAAATAGATCTCAGCTCTCCAAATGGATTGACACCGTCCGCTCCCAATGAAAGTCTGAGATTACAAGGTTCTTCTTTAAAGTGTGGCCATTTTTCCTCCATGTCCCTAAATGAATAACCATTTGTAGGCATTTGAAGAATGTCATCTCCACTTCTATTATGTGCATGGTAATCCATAAATTGCACTAATATTTCGCACCTAAATAATCGTTGCATACGTGGAATAATGGGAATATAACGAAGAACCTTGCAAGGCACCCTTTTTGTTAGTTGATCTATTCGATATCTACTGATATGACATTCTGGGCATTCTGTTGCAAATTCCTATTGTTTATGATATATAATATGATCATTGGGACATGCATCTATTGCTTGATACTCCAAACTAATATATCTTTCATAATGGTAGATAAATCTCAGTATGAGCGAGGTAAAATATTTGATGGTGGTAACAAAAATTCACCAATCAATCTACAACAAAAAATAATTTGTTAATATAAAGAATATTAATGGTACATATTTCATCCTTTATTTACTAGTGATGAACTAACAACAATTAAAATAGATGAAAAAATATGACATATATGACATACCTTAACATCTGTGAGATTTCTATGTTTGATAAACCATTCATAACCTTCAATTTCAACAACAACAACACAACAGAGAGGAGTTTTTTGGGAGCCTTCATAAAGGGGCTTGTATGCCTTCTCAAGTATAGGTAAATCATGAGCATCATCAAAGTCATCTTGATCATCATGATCAGCTCTGCCACTAAATGTGTCATAGATCAATGTATTCATACCATCATCTTCAACTGTGTTTTCTGGCACATGATCATCTTCTTCCATAGGATCATTAACTTCATCTTCGATATTCACAGCTCCATGTTCGTCTGCTTGCAAAACCACATTCTCTGGGCTATGATAATCCATATCATCTACCCTAGGGCACCCCACCTTTATAATAATGATAAGACACAAATAAACTATGATATTGATCAAGTGATTATATATATATATATATATAATGTTCAAATGATATAAACATTTACAAATTCAATCAATATAAACACATATAATGAACAACTTACCAATGGACGATAATCATGCCCCCCTTCAACGTGACCACGCTGCCTACAATGTTTCTTAGCTGTTGTAATTAAAAGTCATCTCGTCTTTAAGCCCTTGCAATTATTGCAAGGAAAATAACATTTCCCATCACCCTTTCTTTTCAATCTAGCCCACAATCTATCAAGTGTCTCTTCATTTTTTTCTAAACTAATATTATTTGAAATAATTTTTTTTTACCAAGCTTGACTATTTAGATCTTCAAAAAATATCAAACTCACACTCCAATAATTTTTATTCATAGACAGGTAACATAATCTAATAATTCCAATATTTTACACCAAAAAAATTGGCATGCAACCACCCCTGCAAAAGAGAAGATAGTTTGAAGTTAATGACCCCAAAAAACACTTTAAAATGCTAATTCCAAAACTTATTAAATTCTGATTTTACTATGATTTCCAACTGTTAAGACTCCTAAAATCAGAATATTGAACTTGATTGCAAACTTCCTACAACGATTGAGGTAGAGAGCTAGTAAGAGCAAGTGACCCATTCCTAAAGAGCAACAAGTTAGAATCATCATTGCTAATGTCAATATGAATTTATCCTTTTAGTTAAAGATGCAATGTGTCACTTCTTATGACGAGCTTATCCCTAGGGCCCTCAACATTGAGAGAGCCCTAATAAAAAACAACAAAAGCATTGGTAAGAACATGATTAGGGTACAAACCCTAGGCTTCCGTAGAAACATAAACAATAACTATAGCAGATTAGTGAGGTTGCAATACCAGAAAGATTGAGACATTGTAGGTAATAACAAAAATTTTCAATCTAAAGATTGTAGCCAATAACAAGCACACTATGTAGCTTAGTGACATTTTTAAATGCAATCTATGGTAAGAAGAATGACAGTCACTTGAGATACATGTGACAGTCAAAAAGAGGTTGAGCAGTGACAAGATAATAAAGCTCAAACCTTGCATAGTAAAGTGGAGATTTTAACAGTGAGTTTCCTTACCTCCTTGCTAACCTTAAGGGTTTTTCAAATGGTTTTGGTAGTGTTAGACAAGGCAAATGCAATCAGGGAATGACTATCCAAATGAAGTAATAGTGGTAATCATAGGTTCAGTGTTTCTTCTTAGCCATTAATGTATAATGGAGGTAGTGGATTGCATGTTTGAGCAGTGTTTTGAGACTCATCAAAGATGAGAGAATAGTGAATAATACCTTGTGGACTGTGAAGTAGTGTCAATAAGGTTGAAGATCTTAAAAACTACAATACCATGAAATAATGAGTCCCCTATAGTAAGTAGGTAGTCTATAGGGCATAGTTTGATTTTATAGAAGGATGCTCATGAAAGGAGTCTTCAAGTGATAGTGAGTGAGCTGTTTGAGATTGCAGCTGAGGGTGCAATACCCAGTCTTAAAGGAAGTTAGCAAAGCAGTAAATGTGCAAGAAAATCAAATCATAACAACAAAAAATTCATAATGTTATCTTGCATAATGCATTGAGTTTGAAGACAAAAATCTCATTGTGTCTTCATGATGAAAGTGGTGACCTTAATGGTCAATCACTGTAAACCATGATTTTAAAACATGCTATTGTGCTTATGGAGGAAAAATTTTAAGCAAGGCAGTGTGTGGTGGTTTGGAACAATGGCAGGTATGAAGGACTTGCTTTATATGCATACTATGCAGTCTAACTTAAGACACCATTCTTAGAAGAGATTGAAGGTGGATTATGGAACTCAAGGGTTACTGTGAAAAGGATTAAAGCAAAGACTGAGATCTATTTAAAAGCCATGGTCATGAAGATATTAAAGATGTCACATGCAAAACCTTAGTAGCTGGAGTAATGAATATAGTGCCAAAGAGGATAGTGTGTTGGGGCAGATTTAGGAGATCTCCACATTATCTAATTACAGGGAAATACATCATTTATTTATTTTTTTAATTAAAAGAAATCATTATAAACCCTATATAGGATACATTGATACTTCAAAAGCCTCTAAAGGAATTTGAGATTATGCAAATATATGTCAAGTAACATTCATAAGGTTTAGAAAATATTGATCACTCTCTAGAATAGCCCATTAAACATCAGTTATGCTTGAATGCACTACATAATTGATATAACACAACCACTCTGCATATCAACCAGAGTTATAAGCTCTTTATTGCAGCAAGAGGTAATCAATTTGATCATGCTATAATTACATCCTAACCTGTTAAACTTGATACAACCTGAATGCACCCAATGATGATTGACACCTACATTATACAACCTAAATGCACCCAATGATGATTGACACCTACATTATACAACTTGAATTAACTACATTATATAAGTGCCTCCATTTATATCACAACATAGCATCATTAAACTTGGGTCACACATGAATGCATCTTGTATTTGTTATAGCACAACTGTGCCACATGACCAATAGAGTTATGGATCACATAATTATAGTCACAAGAATTTGTTCTTTGGTTGTGATTTTATGGTGATTCCACACAACAAAATCTGGACATGAAATTCTCAAAACCCTAAACCTCTAAAAACAAAATCTGATGAGATGTTGCTTTAAAATATGATTTTCAAACCTGGAACTACAAATCTGACTTCACAACTGAATTCTGCAAAAAGACAATGACTACCCTCAACCTGGCGATATCTTCTTGAATTTTTATTTTTTTTCCCAAGAAAATCATCCTTAGTTCTCCACAAACTATCTCAAGTAGAGAAAAACATTGTCGCAATAAATCAAGCGTGAACTCACTTTTCTTTATGTTGGCCACAATTTGATTTTTTTCTATTTTTCATGTTTATTGAAAATTCGACGAAAATGATAGCTGACATTTCGACGAACCCCAGGTTCGTTGAAATTTCGACAAACGTCAGGGATAAACTTTTAAAAATTTTAAAATTACACATCAAATTTTGCAAGCACCCGGCGATACATCAAATTATACATATTTCGTCAGATTTTGCAGTCAAATGAGTTAGTGTGAAGAGAGAATCATAGAAATCACATGGCACTCACAAGTAAGTGATGCAATACCATTCTCTTCACCAATACAATGTCACATCAACGGACAAGATAATATATCAATTAAACTACAATAAGCATATATAGCAATGCCATCACAACTAAGCATCTATGCAAACATAAAGCATATTAAACATAATCACCATGAATATAATGTATCATCACATCCATATAGTCTATCATTGCTCCACTGTCAGCGATAGAACAACTATAACATTAAGGTATAACAAAGTATATGAGCTATCAAGAAAAACATAACAAAATAGAGGGGTGTTAAATTTGGGTAAACAAAAATTTGTCAACCACATACCCATCATATTGCCACATTTTGGCCCATCATGATCCTGCACATACCCACAATGTATCATCAAAAATTGCATAGACATTCGCTTCGTTTTCTGAGGACTTTAAAGACAAATGTTACTTGCGCTGGTATTGCCACTACATGGAAACCATACAATAATTAATGCTAATGCCATTTCGTTTGCCTCCTCTATCCTTGCACCAAACATTTTTTATTTAAAAAATCAAAAAACAATCCACCACCTTTTCGACGGCATTGAAGACCCCAAAAACTGAGAAGGCTGATGAAAATTCCAACCAACCAGGATGAGAAAACAACCCTCCTCCTTTTCCCTGCCGCTAGAAAAATGTAAAACCGGGAAGGCTGACAAAAATTATGAGAAAAGTTCACACAAATAGCCTATCGGCTAATTAATTTTAATAGATTTGTAGTGTTGTTGGTTTATTTTTTTACTAAACAGCAGGTTGGGTGATGGATGGGAAAAGTCAATATTGGTGTGGGTTCTTATATTTGGTATAGCAATTATAATTTAATATTGTATATATTTATATGTATATATATATCTGTATATATATATATGTATATATATATATATCTATATATATATATATGTATATATATATATATCTATATATATATATATGTATATATATATATATATATGTATATATGTATATATATATATATGTATATATGTATATATATGTGTGTGTGTATGCATATATATATGCATACACATATATATGTATGTATACATATACATATGTGTATATGTATATGTACACACACACACATATTCACATAGTCAAAATATAATTCTTATATTATTTAATCTTGAAATGTTCACTAAAAAAATTATACATATTTAAAATTAAATTTATATAGAACGTACTTTTGTCTAAATAATATGATACATTCTTAATGTGTGCAAGTATAAAATTACATGTATCCATTCTATATTTAGATATGTCAAAGATTCATATTAAATGTCACATACTAAATATTAAATCTCTTACCATTTATAAAACAAATAAATTTTGTCCAAGACATTACATTGCTATTAGAACTTTTAATACCAATATGCCCAAGGAATGTATTTTCTCCATTTATTACATTGAATGCCTACAAGAATTACAAAAACTATGTATTGCTTGCCAAAACAACAAAATAATAAAATTATATACAAGATTTCCATATATATATACATATATAAAGAGAGAGAGAAAGAGAAAGAGAGAGGGGAAGGGGAGGGCTCATCTATTGTATGTGTCTCTATGTTTTATATATTGTGTTTGTGTGATATTATGTCTATAATATTTTGAATTTTATTTGTTCATTCCATGATAATATAGTTGATTAGTTATGTAGATGTGATGTCTCATTTTCAAAATTAAGTTATGTTTAAGGACCAAAATCCCATTTTTTGTTTTATGAGCTAAGCCTATTGACACCCAATCTTATAAGCCTCAAAATTTTAAAAATATGTCCATGTCCTTGCTCCCTTGTTTCCCTTTCCCTATTTTTCCCATCAATTAATAATTGATCTAAAAAGTATCTATATGGGATTTCATTTGTCTAAGTTTCCCAACTGTTATACTTTGTCATCCCCATGAGCTTATCAATGTGTTAGAAGTTACAAAATCCTAAAAAATTCCATGTGTGAATTTTTTTCTAACTCTAAGTGTGGGCAACTTGTCAAAGTCATAATTTTTTAGTCCTAAAATGCCTTTCCTCCCAACTATGCCTCATTCCTTTTTCCTTATTGGGATATCACACTTTTCCATCTTGCCATACCTTTCACTCATTCTCTACCTGAACATCCTTTTTCCTTGTTGGGATTTTAGAGTTATTCCTCTCAACATTAATTTCCCTTGAATTCCACTTTCATTTACCTTTGTTAGAGTTTCAAAATTTTCCTTACCTTCATTCTTTTCCTCCAAACCTTAAATCGAGTCTCCCTGACATGTGGTGAGCATCATGAGGTATCCTCAACCCCCAAAATAAAAAATATTATCTTTTACTATAGTGATTTTCACCTACCTCCCCACACAACCCAAAGCACTATTAATGGCTAGTTTTGATGCATTTAATTTTAGGGGCACAAATTCACATGTATGTGTAGTATTGGTGGATGATGACGATAATGATTTCATTAACACAATGATTTCATCTTGACTCTTGTTAACTTCCTCACACTCAATCATAGTCAATATTTGGGTGGGATTCATTACCAACCATCAATTTTAGTGATTTAAAGGGTTAATGTGATTCGTTGTGGCATCAACATATATTCTATAAGAAACTCTTGCCAAAAACTGTTCTAAGAACTTACATTTGAGAAATTAGATCTTAGTAGTTGTTAGAGATTAGAGAATGAAAACCATGTGGTTTCAAGGATTAGATGATAAACCCCTTTGGCCATGTAGGAAAATCTCATTCAAAGATCATGAGATTCATGGTGGTGAATCCCAACTGCAACAAGTTTGTATGATTTATAGTTTGTTGTAAACTCAAGTAGTGTAATTTTAGTAGTGATTCTATTGTTATTGCAACATTCTTGAATGCATTTCAAATTGCATGAAAAAGGGAAAAAATGGAGTTCTTTCATCTATGGGTTGCATTTGTAAATATGGGTTATCAATGTTATGTAAAAATTGTGAAGAAAGCTATTTTTTTTACAAAATATTGTTAAATTATTTAAATCTAAGTTTACTTGCACAAAAATCAATTGTGGGATCATTAGGGGTATCAAATCTATTCTTTCAACTAGCCTTCAAATCATGGGAGGATTGTTTAAATCTCTAATATATGGTGGAATGATCTCTTCAAGAGTTAGTAATAACAAGAACAAAGGTAATGATAACAACACCCAAATTGTAAAAATAGTTCCACCTATTGATAGACCTCTCCAACCCACTTTCCTTCACAAAGAAGAAGAATAAATTCTTGTAGTAGAGACTCAAACTTCAGCGGAGAAAGAATTTATTGTTTATTATTTTGAATATAAAAGACTTTTGATAAAGATCCAAAAATATGTCTTTATCAAATTTAATGATTATGAAAAGTGCTAGAGGTAAAACTAGATTGAGAGATCTAGAGAAAAATGTTTATCCCTACACTAGCAAGTAAAGTCTAGTTCTAGTTGAAACATCATAGGAAGGGAAAGCCAAAATCTTATAAGGAGTTCATTAAACATGGGAAATATAATTTAATATTCTTATAGAATGAAGATTATTCAAAACTAGAGCCATAACTAGCACCAAAATAGAAATCATTTTCAATGGAAATATATTCAAGAAACTCAAATGAAGGATCACAAAAGAAGGGACACCATGGCTTCCTCGAGGACCATTGCCTATGATTATTACAAACAAGATAAATGAAGACTCCACAAATGAGCTAAGAAGAAAGAAGCTCTATTTTTCTTGCAAGGAATCGTGGAGTTTTGGCCACAGGTTCCTTGGTAAGAGACAAGAGAAATAAATTGATGTAGTATTAGATAAGGACATGGATTTGGATGAGTTTGAAGTATGTATGGAACCCAAAAAAGTGATGAGTATACTAAGCTAAATCTTCAAGAAAGGGTCAAGGAAGTGTACATAAATCATTTATATGATATTACAACAACTCTTGTACAAGAAGCAAAAATGGTAAAAATCATTACTCTCAATAAGGAATACTTAAACCCCTTATATGAAATAGCGGAGAATGAACCAAAGAAAGAAGAACAATCATAGCTCCAAGAAATTAAGAAAAATGTCCTAATTTGTGTCACTAGTTTTCAAATTTTGGTTCTGAATGAGAGTGGCTTTATTTTGAATCTTTAATAAATTTTTAAGTTAGCAAAGGATAGTTATAAAAATATTAATTACACTAGTCTCATACCATATCATTTCAAAATTTCTTTTATTATGAGAAGAATTCTAACATTGATGAAAAGATGAAGGGTACAAAATGGAAAGGAATCCTTTCTCTCAATTTCAATATTTATTTGGGTTGATGATGTGGGATTCGAGTGTTATAACCAAAGAATCCAAAATAGAAGATATTGTGAGACACACCGATTTTTTTTTTTTTATGGGTCCAGTTTTATGGATGCTAATAGATTTACCATTTCTAGGTTATTTATATTTATTTTATCTTGACCCCTATTCCTAGATGTCTTCCCCCTTTGTGTGAACTCCTTACCCCTTCACCTTGCCACCTTTTTATATCTTTAATAAAAATGTTTAATGCAATTCCTCATCTAGTGTAACAACCACCTCCAAGCTCCTAAAATCTATTTTAGCTTAGTGACCACTACCCCTAGATAACAAACCTTTCTCCCAAATGGTTCTAGGAAATTAATCCATTTTGAGCATTGATAATTCTCCCCCATTGTGATTAAATGGTTTGCATATGATGAGATTTAATTTTTCACAAAAAACTCATGGAATGGCCACTAAAAATATTGCTACATTTCCAAGCTAAATTCCCTCTAAAAAATCATTTAAATTCCTCACAACTTCTCATTTTAACTCTACAATAGGAAATTTTTAACTTGAGAGAAACTTTTGAGTGAGGTTCCCTAAAGAAGCAAGTTAATATTGTTGTCTTGAACATTTTTACATAGATTTAACCTTTTATAAAGATACTATACATGTTTAAATTTGAACCTTCTTGCTTGATATTGACTTCTTGTCTTTCTTTTATATAGGTTCCTTGTTGATTTTTTTGTGTCTTGTAATTGTTGATTATTTATTGTCATCCTTTTACTCTCTTGTTGATTTTTTTGTGTCTTGTAATTGTTGATTATTGATTGTCATCCTCTCTCTCTCTCTCTCTCTCTCTCTCTCTCTCTCTCTCACACACACACACACACACACTTGTTCTTATTGGTGTGTATATTTTCTCCTATTCTCTATTTTTTTTTCTTCTTTCCTCTATTTCTTTTGATATAGTTATGGATAATAATTTTTTCATTTTCCTTCTCTCTTTTCAATGCATTCTTCTTTTAAATTTTATTTCAAACTTATTAAATTGATATACCATCTAGATATTATACATATATATTCATCTATATTTGTTTATTTCCTCATTCATACCATTGGACTTCCATATTCATTTTTACCCTATAGCTATACATGTGACCAAATTTGTTCATCTTTATGTTATTTTTTGTGTTCCTTGATTGTACTCCTCTCATTTCCTTTTATTTGTGTTGCTTAATTTTCTAGCTCACCTATTTTTGGGGGATCCTATATATATGTATATATACACGGGTATATACAAATATATTTTATATACATATACATACATATTTATATATATGTGCATATTCTTACATACCTCTCTCTCAATTTTATTGTTAGTTGGATTTCATCTTATATGTCTTTATGAATTATTTTTGTTCCTTCTCATTAACATTCAATTTTATTTTATTTTGTGTGGCTTCTAGTTGTGTATTTAGTCTAGTATAATTATGTCCTTATATTGTTCATAGGTGTTATGTAATTTTTATTGTTGCTCATTTTTTAGTTTTCTTATTATCCTTGTAATTATTTGTTATCATGGATTTAATTTGTGTCTAGTATCTTATTTTTGGATTTCTATGATTTGGTTCTTAGACATGTTAATCTATTTTATTCTATTTTAGTTTCCTCTTGTTTGAGTTTTAGTTAATTATTTTTTAATATTTAATCATACACATATACATACATATGTATATATAGAAATTCCCAATTATTTTTCACATATTTTTTCCTTCTCTTTCCTATATATCTACACTTATTTCCTATCAAATATTTTTCTCATGTTTTTTTCATTGTTACCTAGATTAAGGTGTCATCCACCTTGTAAATCCTATGTCATGGTTCCAACATCCTTGGAAAGTGTCTCTAGGCACTTAGGGTTTATTGGTAAAATATTTTGTAATATTTATTCTCACCATTGTTTGCAATACACTCATGAGGGGTGATGATTCCACTAGAAATGGTAAAGGTGAGATGTGGACATAAATATTTAATATTATTTTCCCCACATGTAGACGACTAGAATGGGATAATAAAATATAAGAAAAAGATAAATGAGTGATTGTTGCCAAGATTCTCTAATTGGGATCTTAGAAACGGGCAATAAGTGTCACTTGGTTTTCCATCATTTATTGCATTTAATCTAATGCTTATCTTCCAATTTTGGATGCCCAAGTTGGAGGGAAAGTATTGGAGCCAAAATATGTATCATTTTGTATTTTGTGGATGATTTCCAAGGGTTGGGTCATTTGGATTGAAGATTCATCTTTGAAGCCTTGTTTTGGGCTTAAGACCTCTCCACACATCTATAAAATTAGCTCTTTAGATGTAGAAATAATGAGGAATAGTTGAATGTAATGTTGGACTATAGGAACAAGGATAGGTTGAGGCATAAGGAGGTTGTTCACAGGTGCACAAGTGCTTCCATGTTGGAGGAAAAGGGGAGAATGAAGTGATTATATTGTAATCTCATTTATTTGATGATAATGCATACTTAGCCTATCTTCTTGGTGGAGTTTTTTACCGCAAGGGTTTCTCCATGTAAATCCTATGTTATGTGATGCTCTTGTGTTGTTCATTTGTGCCTCTTTGTTTCTATCTTAATATGTTGATGCTATTCTTTATATATAGTTGTTATAAGTTCACATAAGGTAGTGTTTATAAGCAAGTTATGTTGGTTTGTTTCTGGCATCATAAAAGAAGATGAATCTAATCATGGTAATTCCATATTAAGGAAACATAATTTTTAGATTTGAATATAAGTTTCAAATTTTCATGTTGTTATAGTCCAATCCTTGAATCTCATCCATTGAATTCATATTTGGATATAGATTGAATTTCTCAACAATTTGTACTGAACCTATTTATTTCTCATCATTCATTCTATCCTTTTATTTTCAATTCATTATGTTTTCTAGTTTGCATATGTGTGTATGTGCATAGTTATGCATTCTAACTCTCGTTCATAGGTTTATACATACATACATACATACATACATGCATACATACATACATACATATATATATATATATATATATATATATATATACATACATATATTCATACATATATATACATATATATATATATACATACACACACGTACAGATATTCATAAATACATATATATCCCATTTACACATTCATTTGATTTATCTTTCCTTCTTTCTCATACATATAGCCTATAATATATAACTATTTTCCCATTAGTCCTTTTTCTATCTTATATTTAAACTTATTTCCTTCCTAAAAAGTAAATCTCCCATCATTTTTCACCTTCATATTTTTAAATTCACTCTAATGTCTCTAGGTATGCATATACATGTATACACATATATGCACATTCTTACATACTTATATTTTTCATTCATCCTTGAGCAAATATATAGGGACCAAATCTTTTCTTTCTAGAGTGGTATAATAATTAAAGAGTAACTAGATAGCTTCTTGTAAGGTTTAGCCTTAGAGACAACCCTATTTTGAGTATATAAATTCTATAGATATAGTAAATTTAAAAAGAATGAACTCAAAATCAACAACCCTAAAATTAAACTATACAATACAATAATATCAATTAAAGAGGGTTTGATCATAGTTATTGTTAAGAAAGATAAAGTACCAATTTATGGCATGCAAAGTGTTTGAAAAAATTCCTAAGATAGGGAAACATTAGAACATAGGTTAATATTTATATCTAAGAAAAAATGTTCATCTTTAATTAACACATGATTTAGTGGCCGACTATACATGGAGAACCATGACCTACTTAAGGTAGCTACTAGTGGGTTGACTCATAAACAACTACCTCAAAACTAAAATGATATTTATTCATAGCTCTTGGGAATATAAGAGTTAGACTACACTTCTTATACAAGTTTGATGGCCTTAGTATTTCAACAAGGAATTAGTTTGAGTTTTAGTCCCTTTTTTAAAATGGTTAATCTAAGGTAGGTTTCATGTTCTTAATCAATTCAATCCCAATAAAATTACATAATAAATGGAATAGGGGAAAATTCGTTTATCATTTTTTTTCATTTAGCTAAGAGGAAAAGACAAATTAAACATCAAAAACTTCGTTTAAATTTGATAATTCCTAATCATCACTCATGGTCCTTGACCTCTAGTTGATAAGTAAGATGAAAACAATGGAGCACATTGATAAGGAGGATGAAAACAATGGAGAGGATATGTGTATTATGTGTATTAGATAGTAACAACACCTACCAAACTCCCTTGTGTGAGCAATCTAGGCTAATCCAATAAGATGCACATACATTTAAGCATAAATCAATCTAGATTAATCATTTTTATTTGTGGGATTGAATAATTCATATTAAATATTAATTTAAGAAATTATATTTTATTGGCCATATTCCTTAATATTTTCTTAGCAAGTAAAATATATTCATTTTCCTAACAAAATTACTTTTTTAACCACAATAACTCTTATTGGTTTCTCCAAATGTATTTAATATTCACTATGACATATTATCTATTTGTAATAATTGATTTTTAATGCCATGAAAACAAAAACACGGCCATTGTAGATATGAAACATTTTAATGAGAGTGGTATGATTTATATTAAGATTTTCTACCTCACAAGATATAATTATTCACTAAATCTCAATTACACTTTATTCAATATAATTTCATATCCAATTTGATGAATTCATTTTCAATCTACAATATCATAAAAAATAAATAAGACTTGAAACATTTTTATAATTTTCAATATAGTAAAAATTAAAATTTAGAAAAATAAAAGAAGTATAAAGATTTCAAACCATATACTATTAATAATTTAACACAATATTCATATATAAAACAAGACTAAATTTCACAATATTTTACATATACATATAAATCTATAACTAATAAATATTTGACAATATTTATGAAATTAAATTTAATTTGTCTACATAAATTATTTTCTCAAAAGTAAAATTTATTACAAATACTTTATTTTCCTATCCTATATGTACTTTATTTTCCTATCCTAAAAACACAGATTTAAAATATGCATAAATCATTTCTAGCAAAGATGTACATGAAAAGAAAACCACACATCATAGATATTGGTTGCACCTATGCTACCATCCATTTTACTTTCCACAGTCTATAGCCATGCATGGACAACGTTTTGCTTACAACAAATTAAAAACGTGATCTTTTCTTCACATGGCAGCTTCGTTTTCTGCCTATCATTCCAGCTAGGTTTTACCTTCAAACGCAGCAATTCAAAACTGGCCAAGAAAGATCTTTTTAACCCTCTTCTAATGGCAGAGAGATATAACAAAATCCTCCTTTTTCTTTCATAAACAAATGTTATCAGCTAAAACTTCCTTCTTTTAAATGAAATGTTGTATATTGGTTAAATATATTATTTAAAATTTAGATTATTGTTATATGTAGATAATTATTTATTGAATTATCTTTTCATATATAATTTTTTTTTATTAAAATCCACAGTTACATAAGAAGACAATATTATTTATATCTTTATTAGAGTATTATCAAAACTTTTGACATTAAACATGAATTGACATATTCTCTCGATTGAATTACATAATCTGTATCATCTTACACATTACTATTGGTAAATTGATTGTCATATCTATTTGTAACAGTTTAAATAAAATGCCTTCAAAAAAATATAATAGAATGCTTTTATCAAAACTTAAATATTAAGTTTTTTTTAAAACCTTATACTAGTTTCACCACCATCTGAAAACCTCTTTCTTTAACTAAATCTAATACCTTAAAAATGATCATATACATATTTTAAACCACACAGAGAAGGAAATCACATTGTCTATTAGGGGCCAATTTAGAAATACAAACAGAAATGATTTGATGCCTTTTTAACAAAAAGATTGTTCTTAAAATAAAATAATGATCCTCCAAAAACTAAATAGAAAGTATGAAACCAGTTAAATTTTGCCCCTCAAACTTCCCACTTCCCCCGGATTTGCTTCGAATTTCTGAATGAATAAGGGCGGGCAATGCTCCCATCCATTCTTTTCAATACATATCTTTCCACTACAACATAACAGGAAAACTTTCCCTCCGTCCCAATGCCACTAAATTCACTCTTACATTTCTTCTTCCTCGTTCTAATCCATATCTATCTTGATCTGCCCTCATTTTGGCAATGATGGGCCAGCTAAGTTTCACACCAGTAGCCTTTCCCGATTGCTTCCCTGCGCCTTTAAACAAAACACTTCCTTCATTATCTCTAATTCCCTCAGTTACTACTTCTCCAAATAATAGTGCTTCTTCTACATTTAAGGTTTTGTCCACATCAATATATTTTCCTGTCATACCTTGAGTAAAGTATATCACTTCCCACAACTTTTCTAGATCCATTTTGTAGAAGGGACACTCCATCAGCTGAATCTTAGGATCCTCCAATCTGGTACCCAATTCATTGATAAATATAAATGGGCAGTACCGCTCTCCAACTATTACAATGGGGGTTTTCTTTGTAACAAAGAAAAATCGAAAGAGGGAAGTTGTGCCCTCAGGTCAGCATTTTCCCCTCCAACATGACAAAGTCTCCCATGATTACCATGAAGATAATTGATGCTCACAAACCTTATTTTTTTAGCATGGAAAAATCTGCTATGCGTGGCAAAATCCTTCTATTTTTAGCTAGCAGTTTAGTTTTAAAATAGTTTCTTTTAAAGCTTTGTTTTTCGGCTTTCATTAAATAAAGCATGCGCTGCATGCTTAGTTTTCTTTGTAATAAGGATAAAACATCTGTAGTTTTTTTGTTTTTTCTTTTAGAGGGCAGCGTACTATTTTTTGAGACTGCATCTTAAATCTTTATATATCATCCTATTTTTTTTAAAGCTACAATACAAGAATATGTTTGATAAGAAATAGAGCACTCCGTTTTCACAAATTCATTGTGTGATTAATCTAGTTTTATATGTTCATTGATATTCACTAAGATGTAAGTAATTGTTGTGTTTCATTTGTTTTCTATTAAATTATATGAGCTTATCAACTGGCTGTGAGAAATAGAGGATTCAATTTTGAATCTACAATTGGTATAAGAGTAGGTATTTTCTTTTGAGTTTAAGATCTTGTAGTTGGAATTTCACCAAAGATTATCATGTTGAATTCTAATACCTTGCCCATTCAAGAATTTGATAGAAATGAGTAAGATTATTGGAGCATTAAAATGATGACTTTTTTGATAGGAAAAGATTTGTGGGAGATTGTTGAATCAGGTTACCAGGAGTCAACTGATTGGAATGCTCTCACAACGAATGTAAGAACAGCTAGAAAGGAGGCTAAAAAGAAGAATTTTCAAGCCTTGTTTCATATTCAAATAGCTCTAGATAAGATTCTATTTCCCAAAATTGTAAGTGCAACAACAGCTGAGAATGCCTGAAAGATTCTAAAAGAAGATTATCAAGGTAGTGATCAAATCAAAGTTGTCAAGCTGTAGACATTGAAGAGAGAGTTTGAGAATTTAAAGATGCAAGAAGCTGAAAGTGTGAGTGAATATTGTGTCAGAGTAAAAGATGTGGTCAATAAGATGGCTACACTTGGTGAAATTGTGAACAATGAGGTTATGATAAAAAAAGGTGTTGAGGACTCTCACACCAAGATGGAATCATGTTGCTATCATCATAGAGGAAAGCAAGGATTTGACAACCCTTCAGTTTGATCACCTCATTGGAACTTTGATGTCACATGAAGAAAAACTAAAAGATTCTTTTGAAGAAAATGTTGAGAAAGACTTTTCCTCCAAAGTACAAATCACAAAGCATGAAGATGGCAGCAGTAGTAGAAAAAGAAAACAAGGCCAAGGTAAAGGTCAAAATCAAAATAATTCAAGAGGTAGAGGCAAAGGTGGCTCAAGAGGAAGAGGTGGTTCCAGAGGAAGAGGTAGAGGAAGATTTGATAAAAGAAATGTTCAATGTTACCATTGTAATAGGTATGGTCATTTTGAAAGAAAATGTAGATTAAAAGAAAGTAAAAGTGTTAATTATGCTCAAGAAAGTGATGAAAATCCTTCAGATAATTTATTTTTATCTTATTCTAAAGGTGAAAATACTGGTATAGATGTTTGGTACCTAGATTCTGAATGCTCTAACCATATGTCAAGAAATGGGAAGTTGTTTTCAACAAAGGATGAAAGTTTCAAGTCAAAGATTCAGCTTAGTGATGATAAATCATTGGTGGTTGCTGCAAAAGGAGCTATGGAGGTCCACACAAAAGAATGTATGAAGAGTGTTAAAGAAATTTTATTACACTCCTGAGTTAAAACATAATTTGTTAAGTGTTGGACAATTGTGTGGAAAGAACTATAGAGTTGTCTTTGAAAATAAGAAATGTACAATTTATGATAAGAGTCAGGGAAATAAAGTGGTCATAGTTGTGCCTATGACGAAAAAATAGGATGTTCCCATTGAGATTTGGTGAACATAACAGCAACCTTTCCAATATGGCATATGAGGATACAAGTTGGTTGTGGCATCTAAGGTATGGCCATTTAAATTTTCATAGTTTGAAGCTTCTGACCTCACAGGCATTAGTTTCTAGTTTTCCCAAGGTTAAAGAGCACAAGGAGGTTTGTGAAGGATGTGCTAAAGGAAAGCATGCAAGGGAAAAGTTTCCAAAAGGCACTACATGGAGGGCCCATCACCCCCTTCAACTTGTTCATTCATATATCTATGGACCTATGCAAACGAAGAGTTTGAGTAAGTCGTCATATTTTATCACTTTTATTGATGATTACTCACAAAATGTTGGGTGTATTTTTTGAAGACTAAGGATGAAGCCTTGATACATTCAAGAGGTTCAAAGCACTTGTGAAAAATGAGAAAGGGTGCAAAATCAAATGTTTGACTGATCATGGAGGTGAATTTTGTTCAAGAGCCTTTAAAGATTATTGTGATATGAATGGCATAAGGAAGCAACTCACCACTGCATACACACCTCAACAAAATGGGGTAGCTAAAAGGAAAAACGAGAAAGTGGTTGAAATGGCAAGGAGCATGTTACAAACCAAGGGATTGAGTAACTATTATTAGGGAGATGTAGTTGCTACATCAGTGCACATTCTCAATTGAAGTCCCACCAGTGCACTTGAGAAGATGATTCCTTATGAAGCATGGTATGAGAAAAGGCCTAATGTTAATCATTTCAAAGTTTTTGGTTGTTTAGCCTATGTTCATGTACCTAATCAAAATAGACAAAAGTTATATGCAAAAAGTGAGTCATGTATTTTTGTTGAGTATAGTGAGGAAAGCAAAGCTTACAGGTTATATAATCCTCTCACTAATAATCTTATTGTTTTAAGAGATGTGATTTTTGATGAAGGGGGAGTTTATGGTCATCAAAAAGACCATATGGAGAAGTCAAAATCTATTTTGAATGATGATGTTGATCATGAGCAGCCCACTAATGTTGTTGTTCCAAGTGCTATAAATCCACCAAGTAGCCCCTCATCTAATTCTACAATTCAAACTTCAACTCCAAGTTCTAGAAGGAAGGTAAGAAGTTTGAGTGATATTTATCAAAGGATGCCAATCAAGCACATGAAGAAAATCCAATAGGTGAGACAGTTAATTTTGCTTTATTTACCAAGGCTGATTTTGAACCATCATGTTTTGAAGAAGCATGTACTAATGAGGTTTGGATGCAAGCAATGCAAGAAGAGATGGATTCCCTTCATAGGAATGATACTTGGGAGCTTACAGAGCTTCCACATGACAAGAAGAAGATTGGCACCAAATGGGTCTACAAGACTAAGCATAACAGTGATGGAAGTGTTGAAAAGTATAAGGAAATATTAGTTGCTAAAGGCTTCACACAAAAGTATGGGATTGATTATGAAGAGACATTTGCACCAGTTGCAAGACAAGAGACCATCAGAATGTTGATTTCATTAGCAGTTCAAAAGAATTGGAGCATACATCATATGGATGTGAAAAGTGCCTTCTTGAATGGGTGCTTAGAAGAGGAAGTATATGTGGAACAACCACAAGGTTTTCAAGTGGAAGGAAAAGAGAATCATGTGTACAAATTGAAGAAGGCTTTGTATGGCCTCAAGCAAGCACCAAGAGCATGGTATGCTAGGATTGATGGATACTTTCATGAGAATGGCTTCAAGAGAAGTAAGAGTGAACCTACCCTTTACTACAAACAAGAAGGTAATGATATTCTTATTATAAGCTTGTATGTTGATGATTTGTTGTATATGGGTAGTAGTTCTAACATGAAAGATGAGTTCAAAATTGCTATGATGAAAGAATTTGAAATGAAAGATCTTGGTCTTATGAAATATTTTTTAGAAATGGAGGTTTATCAATGTAAGAGTGAAATTTTCATTTGCCAAACCAAATATGCCAAAGATATGTTGAAGAAGTTTGACATGGTTGATTGTAAACCATACTCCACTCCAAGTGCTCATGGAGTTGTGTTGAGTAGGAATGATGGTGTTGAATTAGTTGATGAGACAACTTATAGAAGTATAGTTGGGAGTTTGATGTTTCTAACCCACACAAGGCCTAATATTGCATATTCGGTTTCACTTGTTTCAAGGTATATGACAAATCCATCAGAAATACACATGAAGGTAGTTAAAATAATTTTGAGGTATGTGAAAGGCACTCTAGATTTTGGTATTCATTACTACTCTTCTAAAAGGTTCAATCTTGTTGGCTTTAGTGATTCAGTTTGGGGAGGTCATATGGATGACTATAAGTCTACATCTAGAAATTGTTTCTCTTTTGGTTTTGGTTTGATTACTTGGAGTTCAAAAAAATAAAGTATGGTTGCTCTCTCATCCACAGAAGCAGAGTATGTTGCAGTTACTTCGGTAGGTACACAAGCTCTTTAGCTTAGAAAAGTTTTAGAAGAAATTGGAGAGAAGCAAATTCAGCCTACAATGATTTATTGTGACAATGTAAGTGCCATCAAGTTAGCAAAGAATCTGGTTCATCACAGTAGAACAAAGCATTTTGATTTGAAGTATCACTTCATCCATGATTTAGTACAGAAGAAGGAAGTTGAATTGAAACACATCAGCACTCAAGATCAGTTAGCAGATATCTTCACCAAAGTAGTTGCAAGAGATCAGTTTTAGTCACTTCGAGATCATATTGTTAGCCCTCTCAGCATCAAGGGGGGTATGAAGATAATTGATGCTCACGAACCTTGTTTTTCTAGCATGGAAAAATCTGCTATGCGTGTCAAAATCCTTCTATTTTTAGCTAGCAGTTTAGTTTTAAAATAGTTTCTTTTAAAGCTTTGTTTTTCCGCTTTCATTAAATAAAGCATGCATTGCATACTTAGTTTTCTTTGTAATAAGGATAAAACATCTACATTTTTTTATTTTTTTCTTTTAGAGGGAAGTGTACTATTTTTTGAGGCTGCATCTTAAATCTTTATATATTATCCCCTCTGTATTTCATTTTTTTTAAAGCTGCAATACAAGAATATGTTTGATAAGAAACAGAGCACTTTTTTTTCACAAATTCATTGTGTGGTTAATCTAGTTTTATATGTTCATTGATATTCATTGAGTTGTAAGTAATTATTGTGTTTCATTTGTTTTCTGTTAAATTATATGAGCTTATTAGCTGGCAGTGAGAAATAGGGGATTCAATTTTGAATCTACATACCACGCATGTCTTTGGTTGCCACACTCCAAGTCTTCCTATGCAGGAATTGAGGAGGAAAACCATCAAAAGCTATGAACTCTGATGTGAATTTAAACTTCCTCAAGGAGATTATCTGCATATGTTGATATGAGTTAGTTGGTTGCAAAGATCTGGGATGAATGTCCTTCACACATCTACAACAACAAACTGTCGCCATGTCTTCTTCAGTAGAACATGTTTCCACTAATTTGTCCCCACCATCAACATACAATTGGGAAGTTAGTTATTCATATGATTGTTAATTACCCAAGAATATAGATTCGAGACTCCAAGGAATAGATACTATGAGTATGTTATAGCATAGCTTTCAATATCATTGTTTATCTCTAAATATTTCTACTGAGATTCTATACATTGCTGAAAAACACAAAGACGAAAAATTCCCCACAAAGAACAAATTGTATGAAAGTATCTAATGTTTTTACCCCTTGTGCTTGCCCTCAGCTCACACGACATAGTAGCAATGGGAGGAGATGGGTTGGCCCAAAACAGGAATAAAATACACTCTTTCACTTTCTATTCTAGAGCTTTCTCCATCACTTGTAGTGCACTGGATTGTTAAGCATCTATCTTGTGGAAATGGCAATTCTCATAGGAAATCGTCTTTACAGCATACCCAATAGTAGGAGGTAGATGCAAAGTCACCATTCTCATCATGTCCGTCTTCGTGGAGTAAGAGATAGGTAGAGTAAAGACCAGCAGGCGGTGGGAATAGAATTAAGTTGTGTTGTTGAGGCTTGCTATTTGTGACAACTGCATAGGCTTGCATGTAGGCCGCCATAGATATTGTGGAATACATTGATTAGATAACAAAGAAGATTGCAAGAACCTGGGTAATAGAATAAAACATAGATTGATCAGATACTACATAAAATTCTAATTTATCTATTAATAAGGCTTTCTAAAGTATACCCAACAATTGGTAATGGGCAACCATATGAGCACAAAGCTTTTGACCACTCTGTTTAACACATACTTTAAGATAAGAAACATACAACCATTTTGACCATCTCGTACGAGGATGCGGTTATCTAGCATACTAGATGAACCCATAGAATATAGGTATGCATGATAATATTTTAATCTACATATTTTATTTTGTTAGATTTGTAGTGTTGTTTGTTTATCTAATTTGTAAACAACAGGCCCTGGGTAATGGTTAGAGGAGAGCTCATGTGGGATCTTACATTTGATATAGGGGTTGATAGTTTGAACGTTATTATATATATATATATATATATATTCTATTTTTTTTGAATTTATGTTGTAAGATTTATTTTTTATTACTAGTATTTGTACTTAAAGGAGGTTCAAGGATTATGCCGATAGAAAACTATATGCATGTTAATATGTTAGAGAGTATGTGTTTGTGTATGGATGCATTGAAAAATCTAGTTACATGTGATTAGATTAAACTGAAAAGATTATTAATAAGTACTAAATAATGGCATGAAATAAGCTTAGAAAAATCTAGATTGTTTCCTTAAATAGTGCTAAAAGTTTGACTTCTTTTAAAGATTGAAAAGAAATATTATAGCCTTTGAATCTTGTAAAATAAGGAAATGTGGAAAAAACTTACAGTTAAATAAAATTTCAAAAGTATTAAAATTTAAATCAAATGAACCTCTAGCTACAAGGAAGAATCCAAAACAATTGATAAATGGTAATCAAAATTCCTTAAACAACAAGGGTTTATGGTTGTGAACCAACTTAACATGAATGTGGAAGTAAATTAATTTTAACTTCTAACCAACAAAGAATCTTAACCAGTAGGCAGAGATTGACTCTTCTTTAGGCTGAACAAGATACAAACAAGAAAAACAAAGATTATATTTACGGAAGTTTGTATTAAATACTGTAGATTCATGGGAGGTGGAAAAATACTTTCAGGCAACCATGGCACTGGAAAAATATATTTAAAACAATAGTCTCAATACTGAAATGAAATTTACAGTTTTTCTACATAGGATATCTTCTAATATACCTAATAAACATTCAAATTGAATAGCAACTTCCAAATAGATAGCAATGTATGGAATTTTTTTTTTTTTTTAAAACATATATATGTAGCAGCGCTTCAATTTATCAAATGGGTGTTGTGTAATGATAGTTCCTTTGAAAATAGGATAAGTCAATTTTTTGGAAACGGAAGACCTGGCTTCACAATTTTATGATATCTGTATATTTCATGAGACCACCAACTTCCCTAATTTTTGAACATTAAACTTTTAAGCTAAACTTCACTATTATATTCATGGAACCATCAACTTTAAAATATTCTTAAAAAATCTCAACAATATCCACTAAATTTTGTTGAGAAAACCCATCGATAAGACCCAAATTTCATCGTGGTGTTTGTCATCCCTAAGTCAAGCAAATAAGAACACCCAAAAGTCGAAGCAAAAAAAAAACAACTAATGCCTCAAAATCACTTTAAAAAAAATGCAAAAATAAACTCAACTGACTCTGAAATTAATATGTGATCATGAAATTAGGAAACTCTAATAAACTTAGTTCAAAATGCCACCATACATCATTTTAATACCACATAGAGGAATATTTTGTGCATAGTGACTGCCAAGGGTTTTTCAATCAGCAAAAAAAATACAAAGGGAAATGTTCTATTTGATCAGAAAATGTCAATCGAAGAAGATAATCAACAAATGCTAATTACTCAATGGAGATAAAAAAAAAGTTGCAGAATGTAATGACGATAGAAACACTTGATTGACATTCATCAATTGATGTTTATATGTTGAGCATGCCAAGAGAATTTAATGAAAAATTAAATAAAGTAAGACAACTAATCAGCCATTTAGGGCACATAAGGAAGTAATTTAGAAACCTATCAATAAAGGAAAAGAGTGCAGCCCTCAACAAAATTTACAAGTTTACAAAGACATGCAACATTTTATATAGACAAAGGAGCCAAACAGTGTTCTAAGAAATTGTATCCTAGACAAGTTAGATATGGCTAAGGCTAGACCAAATAGAGGCAACATGTAGGATGATTCTTTGCAAGAGACTGTTATCTAATACATGCCTGATAGATAGATGAGAAGATAAAAATGGCAGCACCACAAAAAAGTAATACCCAGGTTAAAAAATATGATACATGAATGCCTCTATTTTGTATATTCAACCCCCAAGAATGTATCCTTGTGACATTGGTAAAATATAAAAAAGAAGAAAGTCAAATAAAACAATAACTCAAAACTGGAAGGAAAATGAAACACCATTGAGGAAGGCTATAATGATACAAAAAAAAAACATAAACCATCTTGTCAACAAATCTAGAATGAAGATATATGGTTGTAGACAAAAATGGGTAGAATTAGACTAATAATAAATAAGCATTCAACCTTGGCCACCAGGACATTTAAAAAGCTATTTGAGAAATATGAAACTTCCAAGCTGATTAAAAATGTGCTCTTGTAGCCTGTAGGCTAAAGGATTTATGAAGATGCATAAAACCATATCCAGATTAGTAGGTTATATTTTATTTTATGTGTTGCAATGAGACATGGAAACAAAAGAGCATGCATTTCCATCAAAGAATATAACAAAAAAAATTGGCCACTACCAAAAATCATAAGTAATAACAAGAAAACACACAGGAATACTTGAACCCTTTTGGCAAGAAGCAAATGTAAAAAAATAAATTTAAAAATAATTACAACAAGAATGAAAGTGCAATATGCTACCCTAAAACAACAAAATAACAACTCCATTTTCTTCAAAGTTTTCAAAAGATGCTTCATACATATGATAGTATGGTTTACTTTGGTAGATATATTTGTTTTATGCACTTGTTTCATCTTTCATTATTATAATATATTTAGTTCCCGTTAAATAAGGCCTCCTTGTGATGGCTATGCATATTTAAATATTTGTTTGCATGAACTTTCAAACTTCATTTAATATGTGATAAGAATTTCAAAACTAAATAAATAAATTTGAGTACAAATGGATTAAGATAAAAAAAAATGGAAGAGCAAAGGCTTTATAAACACAATACCATTCAGAAGATAGAAAAATCCCTTGGAGCATAGATTTCAAAGCTCTTCTAGCAGTTGTTGAAATGCACATTATGAAGCCATACAGATGAAAACTCGGCTCACCCAAGTTAAAACAAAAAAAAAAATGTCACTTATAATGATTGAAGATGCTCTTAACCAACTCATTATAGAAGAACTAACAACAAAACCAAAAATTAATACAATAGATGCAAAGTTCAAACCCATTGCCTAATAGGAGGCAAATATATTGAAACAAGAAAGAAAACTGACAATCTAGGTGTACTTTTGTCAAACAATGTGAGTTAGCCTTCATTTATCTTGAAAAATATAAAGATACAAGTAGATGAGCCCCTTCTACTTACATAAGCAAGGGAGCATGGAAGCTGGTATATTACTGCTAGCAAACACACATAAACGTATTTGTGCGATTGTGTGTATAATTTAGGTAGATTGGCAAGGCGTAGTTTGTTCTAGAGCTTTGTTACGAGGTCAAAACTTAAGGGGTACAAAATTTTAACAATATATATAATACTGGTAAATTCAAACAATTTCCTTATCTCTATGAGGAAAGTTGCATCCCCAAGAGGCCAATTAGCTAGGCTGGTTCTCATGGTGTATAGGGACTGGAAACATCTAGGTTACTCCCTAGCTTGGTCATGAGGTCAAATCTGTAGAAACAAAATTTAAATCATATATAATTAAATGGAAAGAAATTTTGTTATACTAACATACCCTAAAACAAACCTTTACTTTGTATGCATGTATTCCTGTTTGCGTGTATATGCATTTATACAAGCACATTATATATCTACAGAAATGTAAATGTCTATATGTATTTGTGTATGCATAAACACATCCAAGTGTCCATGTGCACTGTCGCACGACAGATGGGCATGCACACACCCCCCTCATATTTGTTGAAGATAGTAACAAATCTGCCATTGGAGAATACACTTGATTGATCACCCTACAAAATTCTCTTGATAGGTTACCTCTGATTTGGATGGTTTTAAATTGTTTGCAGTAATACATATTAGAAATCTAAAAAAACCCAATTACATGCAAAATCAAATATTTCACCATATTAGAAATCTAGAAAAATCCAATTACATGCAAAATCAAATGGTCCAAAAAAATTGAATCCTTTTAAAATATATATATCAATTTAAAACATTCGCTCAACAAGCAATGCAAAGCAACTCACAATTTCTGGAAAGCATCTAAACAAATACAGTCTAGGTTCTTCAAATCTACCAAGACAACTACCATGTCATCATCAATGATCCAGGACTTGGTTAGTCCAAAATCCTAGTGGTGAGCATATATGATCTTATACTCTTCAAAACCAACTTTGTCAAAACCCTGGAGGATGGAAAATACTTAGAATGGTTTAATTTAATAGTGAATGGTGCAACCCTAGCCATGGTTTGAAACTGGCAACGGTGGCACACCATGACTCCCAAATCTACCACATCACTCACCACTCCATTATACACAACAACACCTCTAGAGGGAGATCCATCAGACTTGTTTCTTCTTTTGAATGGTCCACAGTTCCAATCTCCCCTCTACTCATTTTGACAAGGAAGATTCCTTATTGAGAATGACGAGAGGGGGAAATTATCCCAACACTCACTCTACTTTGGATGTTGCTTTCTCCTTCTGCCCATAATTGTTTTGAGAAAAAGTGTTGTTTGGATAATAATAAAACTCATGTATGATTTCTACAACTCTTTACATGCTATTCGTCGTATTAAAGACCGTCTTTGCTATGCTCTTTCTCGATTATGGAGGAAAAAACATCCAAGGTTAGAAATGACCGAATGTTGAAAATAATCAATAAATAATATGAGTTGTAGCTATGGATTATACGAGTTGTAGTTGTGGAGGCTAAAGTAAATGGGTGAGATTGTTGATTCAACTACCTGGAAGATTTTTCAATTGTTTGGAGTTTATCCTCAAGTGAGAGTTTTCAAGCTTGCATGAGACAATTCTAGTGGGTTGTGCCCACAATATATAGCCTATTGGTTAATAAAGGATATTGGGTGGTCCCACAAAATTGGTTTACAATTTTTGGCCAAACTAGACACTAAAATAATTTTTTTAACTAAATCTTCACTTTCGAGCACCTATAGCGGCTAAACCGTGAGGAATTTAAAGATGATGCCAACTAGTGGTTTGTGGCATTTTTTCTATAGATTCTAAATATATTTTTTTCAAAAATTTTGGAATCAAATTGCACTTCTTTTTCCATCTCCTTCGAAATTGATAATCTGTTATTTTTCCACGTGTAGAATAGAGAGCTTGATTTTCGGTGAAAAACCTATGTTTAATAACACTAAAAAAATAAATACATAATAAAACCAAAACATATTAAAATTATGCTCATTGGATAGTTCATTTTGAGCACTACCATCATCCAGTTGGGTATATGAAGTCTCCTCCATTTTCATCCTCAACCTAAGCTTCAAAGTGCAAAATTCTGGAATTTTTTGGTGTCAGGGTAAGAAGGTGGGAAAAGGGGGGTTCAAGCAAACCATGGGGGTTTCGCTCGAACCCCTAGAGGTTCACTTGAACCCTGGTTCAAGCAAACCCCCTTTCAAAAAAAAAAATCTTTGTGTTTTTTGGCAGGAATGGTGGGACCTTGCATTAAATTGGTTCGCACGAACCAAGGTTCTAGTGAACCCTATTTTGGTTTGTTCAAACCCCAAAAATGATTTTTTTTTGCATGGGGTCATTTTTTGCAACTTTTCCTTCCTCACTCTAATTCTAAACCACTTTTGTGGGTTTACCCAATAATAAAATGTTTATTAAAAATATGATATATTTTTAAAGTTAAATTTATGGGTAAGTGCACAAAGTTGAGTCCATGAAACGTGGAATTTTTTGCCTTAACCAAAAAATTGAAATCAGCTTTGAGGAAACGAGATCCAAATTTTAATAAATGGGATCTTGATTTTTAAAAATCAAGATCTCATTACGGTTCAGGATCCCGAGCCCGACACGGAACGGGATCCCGCTTTTTAAAAATTGAGATCTCATTTCCCATAGGATCCTGAACCGATGGAAAAGGCATGGGATCCCGGTTGTCACGAAACGGGATCCCGGTTGTCACGAAACAGGATCCCGGTTGTCATGAAATGGGATCCCAGTTGTCACAAAACGGGATCCCGATTACTACGACATGGGATCCCGATTTCTATAAATCAGGATCCCGTTTGGTAGAAATCGGGATCCCGTTTTATACTGCTATTTATTTCTTTTTAAAAATAGATTTCACTGCACAGCAGACGAGACCCTAAGTACTGGCGATAGCGACCCCCACAATCAACTACAGGTACCCGCCTACATGCCATTTTATTGCATTTTCCTATTTTGAATTAAAATTTTGAAGAAAATAAGTGAATTTAGCATTTTTTTTAAATTTATTTCACGTTTTAGCATTTTTTTAACTGTTATAGTAGAAATGAATAATTGTAAAAATAGACAAAAAAATGCAATGAAACCTGAAGGTTTTTTAATAAAAATGAAAAAATGAACATTGAATTGTGTTTTACAAACAAAATTTAACTTTTGAAACCTAAATTGTTCGATTAAACCAAAAAAAATTGAATTTGAAAACCCTAATTGAAACAAAACAAAAAAAATTGCATTTCAAAACCCTAGAAATCGAAATGAAATATAAACATTGCATTTACAAATCCTAATCAAGCTTTTTGAAACCCTGAATTCAAATCAAACGAAAAAAAATGAATTTGAAAACCTAGTTTGAATTGAAACAAAAAAATTGCATTAAAAACCCTAAATTGAAATCGAGACAAATCATTTTTAATTTTTGAAAACTGGGTAATTTAGAATCGAAAAAATCATTTGCATTGCTTAAATGTTTTAAATTTTATTTGCTTTGTATGGAAAAAATGATATATATTAAACTTTAGTTTCAATGTTAAATTATAATTAGATTAGAAAACAATATGTTAAAGAATAGTTAAAATTCATAAAGTTTATCTTGATGTCTATTTGTAAATTTAGTTAGCAAATTCGTAAATCTAAGCACGTACAATCAATTCCAATTGACATTGACTTGCAAGTCTAAATTATGCCAAGGGCCACCCAAAATTCACCCTAAGTTTGCTAAACCCTAGACCCTAAACTGTAAAATCTAAACCCTCAACACTAAAGCATTTGAATTTTGTCTTAGGACCTTAAAATGAAATTTGGTTGCCTTAAAAAACCCTCTATTGTCACCATTTAGTAGAGCTTTTTGTAATGTTTTCACTTATTTGAACACATAATATGTAAAAACTTTTGGTTTCTACAAGTTGGGGTTTAGGGTTTAGGGTTTATTAGGGTTCTAAATCATTGGAAGAAAACTGAGAGCATGAGTGAGAGTGCTATGGGTAAAGTTTCTTTCATTGGACATACCTAAAATTATGTAGGTTCAATGTAAAGAATGGTTCTATTTGGTAGATTTATGAAAACTATTTTGAATATCTAGAATGCCATAAAAGTATAATTATAGCTATTCCAATTGGAAACACTTGGGTGCATATATATCATATGAAATTTAAATCTAGGAAGGTGTCTATTATATAGGAGAGTTGATAATACATGGAAAGAGGTTTGTACGAGAATATATGTATTAAGAAAAACATACCACATGACCTCTATAGGATTTTTAAGGTGTGATCCTAGATAATAATCCACCCATGTCCTCAATCATAATGGATTCTTTAGCAATTAAGAGAGATTCAATAACCATAAAATTACCTATATTTTGATACTATATAGATTTATGTGGAAGGATAGAAATGCATCAATAAGGAGACCAAGATGGAACCATTTAACACCTACAAGGTACACAATTACATGGGAAGGGAGGAGGTACATGATGATAGGTTGGAGGAACTACATGTCTATTATTACAATTTAGAGATAGGAGGATGATTCATATAAAATAAATATAATTAAATATCTATATTATTTAATATGACATATTTAATATAATATATTAAAATAATATAAATGTTTAATATCATAAAATATAATATAAGATTACAATTAAGGATAGGTAATGTTACAATTTACTTGGGGTTTTAATGAGATTAGGCTTAAGATTCAATTAGGTTTGTAGTAAATAGTTAGGTTACAATTAGAGATATATAATAATATTAAATATAATTATAATACAAATATAAATTAATTTAAATATAATGAGTGTATAATATAATATAGGAATTCACATTTAAGATTAGGTGAGTTATAATTTAATTAAGTTTCAATTAGGTTTACAATTCAATTAGGATATATGGTTAGGGGTGGGATCATTTAGCAGCATTCCTATTATGGTTAGGTATGGGTTACATTTAAGATTATTTATTATTTTGTGATATGGTGGTTCATTTTTAACATGATACTTTTTTATTAGAGGGGTAAACACTTTTGACCTAGAGCTAGATGGAACCAATGAGGCTAGATAGTATGACTAAATTTGGACCTCACTAGACATCTAGATCCCCTTAAGCCATCCTATCACCTTAAATCGTAAATCGATTTCTTAAGGGGTCCCAATATGACAAATTTATTAAGGGGATCAAATAAGTTCTTAAAATTTGGTGAAGTTGCCCAAGGCAACCAAATTTAACAATAATAAGATCATGCAAGATTATAATATGAATGATATTTCATGATCTAGGTTGGTCAGTTGAAACAAGAGTAGATCTCAATCAACTATTCCACAAGAAAATGTTCTTCACTAACTTCCAAGTTCATTAAATATTCCAAGGGGCACCAAAACTTTAGCCTAAGTTTTGTAAAGCCTAAACCCTGAACTCTAAAATATAAACCCTAAACACTAAACCATTCATTTTGTCCTACCCAGCACTTTAAAGTGAAATTTGGTTGTCTTAGGAAAATCCACCATATTTTATTCCCTTATGCCATGTAATTTTGTCCTAGGATCTTACTACATGTACATCCCCTTAAGTTATCCTATTACCCTAAACCCTGACTCTAAAGTCTAAACCCTAAACCCTAAAGCCATCATTTTTCCTTTAAAGGATCTTAATGAAATTTGGTTGCCTTGGGAAACTTCACCAAATTTTATTCACTTAAGCCATGTCATTTTCTCCTAGGACATCACTAGATGTAAATCCCCTTAAGCCATCCTATCACCCTAAATCGTAATTCGATTTCTTAAGGGGATCAAAAGTTAAATTTGGTGGTGATCAAAGAGTTGCCATCATGATCTAGGTTGAATTAATTTGAAACAAGAAGAGTAGATCTCCAATCGACTATTCCTACCAAAGAAAATGTTCTTCACTAACTTGCAAGTTCATTAAATATTCAAAATTCTAAAGGGTCCTAAACCTACGAACTCTAAATTCTAAACCTAAACCCACTAAACCATTCATTTATTCCTACCAAGGATCTTAAGTGAAATTTTGTTTGTCTTAGGAGAAAATCCACCAAATTTCAAATTTCCCTTATACCCATGTAATTTTGTCTAGGATCTTACTACATATATCCTTAAGTTATCCTATTACCTAAACCTAAACTCTAAAGTCCTAAGCGAAAGTAAAACCCCTAAAAGCCATCATTTTTCTTAGGCTCTTAATGTGGGGAATTTGGTTTGCCTTAGGAAACTCCACCAAATTTCATTCCTTATCACCATGTAATTTTTTTCCTAGGATCTTACTACATGTAGATCCCCTTAAGCTATCCTATTACCCTAAACCCTAAACTCTAAACTCTAAACCCTAAACCCTAAAGCCATCATTTTCTTTAAAGGCTCTTAATGAAATTTGGTTGCCTTGGGAAACTTCACCAAATTTTATTCACTTAGGCCATGTCATTTTCTCCTAGGACCTCGCTAGACGTAGATCCCCTTAAGCCATCCTGTCACCCTAAATCGTAATTCAATTTCTTAAGGGGTTCCAATATGACATTTCTTAAGGGGATCAAAGAAGTTCTTAAAATTTGGTGATCAAAGTTGCCCAAGGCCCAACCAAATTTAACAATAATAAGATCCTGCAAGATTATACAATATCAATAGTTAATTTTATTTTCATTCAAGTAACATGTGCCCTAGACATATAAATGAGGCTTGTACATATAATTTTATCATTTGTATTCAATTATTTAAGGCCATTTATGTTGAATGGTTTAAAGGTATTTCCTAAACATGTATCTTACATCTTGAAATTTCAAATCTAATGCAGGTTCACTCATATCTTAAAGATCACATGGATCCATTCAATAATATTCGCAATCCACCTCCATTCCATCCATCTCCAACACCTTCACCTCCACCTCCACCCACTCCACCTCGTAACCCCCCACCTCCACCACCTAAAATCAATGAGCATGCTCATTTGCAAGCACAAATCAATGCTTCTGCTAGAACCATCAAGATCAAATCAACATTATTCAAAGAATGAAGAATGTGTAGCATAGCTATTGAGGATGTTTGCATCTAGGATGCAAACCTATTGTGTCAGGGCTATGGATGGGATAGTAGATGAGCATCAACAATGGCTAGAGGAGAGGAGAACTCCTGATTTTGAAAAGGAAAACACAAAGAAATGAAGATCTATGTAGTAGAGAGCCATAATAGTTTATAAATTAATACAATGATTTTAAATAGTTATGAATTTATAAATTGGGTAAACGATGGATATTTTGTGTGATGAATTTATAAATTTGGTTCCAAATGGATATTTTTAGTGACATGAATTTATGATTTTGGTTCTAGATGGATATTTTTAGTGACATGGATTTATGAATTTGGTGGAATTTATGAACTTATAATGAATAGTATATAATAGTATATATTTTATGACTATCTACTAGATCATGATTTCCTCTGCTGAAAAATTGTAATATATATATGTTTACATTATTGTGTTAGACATAAAATGAGCTTTTGTATGAATGCTTTAGAGTTTATTGTTTAGTATGTATGTGCATGTAGTAAAATTTGCATATAAGTTTCTTAAATTTTGAAATTTGTATGTATGTTACATAGTTTAGTTTAATGGTTGTACACATAGAAGATTATGCATCATATTTTTATTTTAAATGTACATGTACATACATTTAATTTTGAATTTTGTATGGACATGCTCTTGAGTTGAACAATCAATGTATATGTATGTGCATTTCAATTAAATATATGATCTTAATATATATGTTGCTCATCCTATTTCAATTAAATATATGGTCTTAATATATGTATGCACATGGACTATTTTGTATGATTTAATGCAGGTGCACATTTATATCGAGCATATCATGGATGATTTTAACATTGATTATATCATCAATCCACCACCTCATCCATAGCCACATCCACCTCCTCCCCCCGTCCACCTCCACCTCCCCCTCCCCCTCCCCCTCCCCCTCCACTTAATATGCCACATCCAACACATATCGCATCTAACGAGGCTCGCTTGAGAGCACGAATAAATGATCAAGTTGCATCCTTACAAAATAAAATAAATGCTATGCAGAGTCAAGCATTAATTCCTCCACATGTGAGACGTTTTGCAACTGCAATGCAAAATGTTGTTGATTCCATCAGGATGATCGATTTTGATCTTGATAGGCATCGACGAGACAGAGAACAAATGAGACAATTTTATTCTGATGGTCTCTCTTACAAACAAATATTAGACCTTAAAATAATGAAAGCCCATATAGCCCCCTACTTTCTTGACCCCGTTACTCGACAACCCATTCCACCCAAAAAATCTAGAATATCCATGAGGTGGTGCATACATCCACAGATGAGTGCACATTTTTGGGATCGATGGTATATGGTTTTTGATAGTCCCCCACATGCTAATTGGGAGTGCCCATTGTATTTTTTTGAGAAAATTGTATGTAGAGTTTGTTTTGGGGAAAAAGCCCAATTATTTTGATTTTAGATCATTTCAGGGTGTTGGTGGCGGCATGCCACAACAGAGATTAGGGGCAAGGTTTGATCCCCGATGCCCCGTGCATGCGCAACCCCTTGTTGTTGCTCCTAGTCCTCCCATTCCTGCACCTATACATCATCAAGCTCTAGTCTCAACATTAGGTTCCCTTAGTACACTCGCAGGAGACCTTGATCAGCACACTTCTGCGATAGCGAGTGGGGAGCATAGAGACGATGATGATGATGGAGGAGTTTTTTATGGAGCTAGTCCGAGTACCACTCCAGGAGTGTCGAGGCTCGCCCCCCATATATGTACTAGTTGTCATCAAGTATGCTATGGACCTGATCAGGCCATACCTAGTTCAAGTGGACAGGGAGATTCTAGTGGTTCATCTGGTCGCATCAGTTCATTTGTAGAGTTCCTCATAGCAGAACATCACCCTGAGGACACTACGATACAGGTATAAATATGCATCTAGATGTACGTTCATTTTATAAGAATTTTGATGGTTGTATATATCAAAGAAAAGTTTGCAATACATTTTAACAATCAAATTGTTTGGTGTACAGATGACACTAACGATGCAAGGGATTTCATATTCCACGAGTACATACATCAATACCGGTCATACTCAGCAACCCTTATGGGGTATTTTGATTTCAATTTTCAAAATTATATATGAAATCATAAATTATTTAACTTGAGTTTTAAATTTATAATTGAATCACATATATGTTTCAAATATTTATGTTGGTTTAGGTGAGTCAATCGGCATCCACGTTGATTCCTCCTGAGGGATTGTCAAGCACTCCTCCACTATCGAGCGTCATAGATTAGGGGCAGGTACATTCATATTTTAAATTTGTTTAAAGTTTGCATTAGTATAGTTACAATTTTATGAGTTTTGAATTCACTAGATATATGAAACGCATGCATGTACACTTATAAATATTATAAGCGTTAAATGTCTATGTACATGTATGTCTAGGTTGATACCACAATAAGAATGGGCATTGGGAAAACATTTGATGTTGAAGTTACTGGTGAGGCCATTGATTTCCAGGGTGTTTACAAAACTTTCTACACAAAATGTGCAAACTTGAATATATACATATATATATAGTAACCTAATTCAATTGTACATGCTTTAATTTTGATCTTCTAGGACTTTGTTAGTGCAACTTTCAGCTCTGACCTAGACATAGTTACACCACCAGGAGGACATGTAGTGCAGGTTCTAGATCAAATGGTAATTTAATTTTTTTATTATATTTAAAGTCAATTGTTATATTTAAAGTCAATTATAAATTTTAAATTGAATATATACATAATATGAGATTTTTACATATTCTTTTTCTTTTATAGCATGAGATACATCTTGTAGTTGAGCATGTACAAATAGGTCCTGGAGAAGAGCCTAGTGCACAACCTTAGAACACTGTACAATTAAAATATGATAAATTATAAATTAAATTGAATTAAAAAAAATTAATTATAGAGTTGTACATCTAATTTCGAATTTCTTTGTCTTTTTTATGTAGATTGATTTAGAGAATTTAGAGGTTGCTTCAGGTGCACCAGAGCATCCAGACGTAGATATGATGGTAATTTAATTTAATGATGGATTATAAATTAAATTGTCATTAAATCATTTTTTATTGTCTTACATCTAATTTCATCTTTCTCTTATACAAAGTGTTTCAGGTCATCCACATAGTCCGCACGGTATGAAGAGGTCTCTTGATTATAGAGACAGTACATGACCTAGAAACATGTGATTTTATGTGTTATATTTGTTTACTTCATGGACTATATTTCTTGTTTCTCATGTACTCTATTGGACTTTATTTCATGTGCTTAATATATTGGTTTCATGCACTTAATATGTTACATAAATTATGGACTTTATTATTGTTTGAAACTTTAATTTACACATGTACATTTATGCATTTTATGTTCATAGTCAAGACATTAATATAGGACATTAATGTGAAATTTAGTGATCTCATGCATTGATTAATATAGGACATTTTAATATTTATACTTTGCAAATTTAGTGATTTCATACATGATATACATGATATGTACATTCAATAAATAGCGATAATTACTCAATGAATATATTCAATTCACGTCAATCAATAATCAGTCAATAAATCATAATTTACAAACAAAAGCAATCTATTTATATACCAGAAAGGATAAAATTTTAAGAAATAAACAATACCATAGAAGATTAGAGAATAAAAGCATTAATAAATACTATAAATAATAGTTCATCTAACACTAATTTATAAGTTGTCAAAACAAATAATGGCGTCTTAAGGGGGTGTCTAAAGGGGTCATAATAGAACGTGTTAATTAAGGGGATGTATTAAGGGGTCTTAAGGGGATGTCTAAAGGGGTCATAATAGAGCGTGTTAATTAAGGGGATGTCTTAAGGAGTCTTAAGGGGATGTCTAAAGGGGTCATAATAGAATGTGTTAATTAAGGGGGTGTCTTAAGGGGTCTTAAGGGGATGTCTAAAAGGGTCATAATAGGCATTAATTAAGGGGATGTCTTAAGGGGTCTTAAGGGGATGTCTAAAGGGTCATAATAGAACATGTTAATTAAGGGGATGTCTAAAAGGGTCATAATAGAACATCTTAAGGGGATGTCTTAAGGGGTCATAATACGCCTAAATGGGATGTCTTAAGGGGTCTTAAGGGGGTGTCTTAAGGTCTTAAGGGGGTGTCTTAAGGGGATGTATTAAGGGGTCATAATACGTCTTAAGGATATAATTGATTTAACAATAATGTATGCATGATATTTAGTGATTATACACATAAACATAAAGTTTCAAAGTAGGAAAACATGCACATTTAAGAAACAAAATATATAGAATATTGATTTGATACATAGTACATAGAGTATGTTTAATTTTGTAAGTATGTATGTACATATATGTCATCTCAAAACAATGTTTACAAAATTTGGATATGCCATCTCAAGAACATCTCAAACTCGTGGCTAGAATGTAGTATGTCTTCACACCACCTGATATCAAAAAGGTACAAGAAATATCAATGAAATCATCAAAACATACATATTTTAATTTATATAAAACTATCTATATGTACAGAACTCAAGTACCTGCATTTAAAAGTATTCTACACATGTTTGTAGGTTGAATCCAGGCATCCTCTCCTTTTTGTTTCAAAGTATGAGATCAATACAATGATGGCTTTAGGATGCAAAAAATGACAATAAATAAATTTTAACTATTATTGTCCAAGCAATATCAATATGTAATCAAAACATGTATTTAAATATAATTTAACTAATAATTACCTGTTTTTACCAAGCATTCCATGTTGTCTAGGTTGAATCTGCATGGACTAGATCCTTTTTGTGATTATGCCTTAAGGATAAACCTCACCTTGAGCATTGTGCAACTTGTTTATATGGTTCCTCTTTTTATGTTTGATAGCAGAAATGTGAAAGAAGGAAGTTTTCCTATCTCCTTCTTTTAACCATTGCACCTTGAATTTCTATTTCCAGAAGATCTCTTTCTTTAAAATTTGCTCCCACTCCCACTGGAACTCCTTCTCTTGGGTGCAAGTGGAAATACTGATGTCACCCTCCTCCATTCTCTTTTGAATCATTTTTACCTTTTCCCTAATGATTTTTTTCTTCTAGAAAACATCCCCAAAAACCCTTTTATTCCAGCCTTTCACCATATCTTTAATGTGTTTTAGCTTAAAGAACAATCTAAACATGGGGGAACCACGCATAGGGATATTCCACCATTCAGCAATTTTCATTTTAAATTTTGGATGGGAATTCCACATATTTTAAAATAGAAAGGATAAGGTCCAACAACAGACTGGTCACATGAAGTTAGTAACAAGGGATTGTGATCAGAGATAGTCCTAGGTAAAGCCCGCAAAGAAGCACTAAGCAAGCCAGACCAATTACAAGAACATAAGAAGTGATCCAGCCTAACTTGAATCAAGTCTTCACCCATATGTCTGTTGGACCAGGTAAAATCTTACCTTGATAAATCAATATCAATCATACCCGTAGAACTCAAAAAGTGTGCCAGATCAACCATGCTATCAGAGTAGTCAATCAAGCCACCACTTTTCTCTAAAGGAAAAAGGGGGATGTTGAAGTCCCCAGCCACTAGCCAGTGAGACCCACTGTTGTTTTTTATCCAGTCAGCCAAAGAAATCCAAAGATCTAGCCTAGTATTCCTTTGGTTGGGCGCATACACATTGATAAGTGACCAAGAGCAGCCAGAGAAGGTAAAAGAGACACCCACACTATTTTGATAGCAGAACAATTCAGTGCCAAATAACCTAGAAGGGTTCCAGAGCACCGTAGGACCTCCAAAGGCCCCTTCAACATCACTATAAGAAAAAGAGGCCCCAGGCCAAAAGAACTTAACAATATTGTCAAAAATAGCTTTCTTCATTTTGGTTTCTTGTAGGAGTAAATCATCTATCTTATGTTCTGGAGTATAATTCTTTAAGGCAAGTTACTTATAGGAGCTATTCATCCCATGCATATTCCAAGACATGACCTTCATTTTTTACCTTTCTTTGAGGACACTTCCAATGTCCTATGTTTTCCCAAAGCAATCTCATTTGTGGTTTCCCTTAATCGTGTGGATCTTTGGGAAGGCCTACCAAGCTTGGAATCACCTCCCACATCCGCCTTTTTCTTCCTCCCTTTTTCTTTTGGAGTAATCCAATTCTCCTCATCGACAACAAATTCTTGTTTCATATCTTGTAGGATGAAAGCAGACGCCTCCCCCAAACCCAGATCCTCCCATATTTCGCCCTCTTCTCCAACAGTCTCACAAGTACCAATAGATGCCACCTTCGACAACATTCCACCAGTATAGGCTTCTTCCCCAACAACAGTGCTGGACTCAGAAAACCCAACTTCCTGAACATTAACATTATCCATAAACTCAGCTATGGATAGATTAGCAAGGCCCTCAGTTAGAACAATCACTGACTCAAGAATAGGAACATTGGGTTTGGGAGATTCTACACTGGCCACTACCTCCAATAAAGGATTCTCAAAGTTAGGGAAGTCAGGAGAAGTTGTCAAGGAAGTAGAGCCCTCTTTGGACTGGTCTACAAAACCAAGAGGAGAACCAGAAGGAGCAACATAATCTCTCTTAATAAGATCCTTATTAAAAGTAGACTTGCAATCAAAAATAAGGTGCCCTGGTTTGGCATACTTTTGACAGAACACCACAACATTTTCATAACACATTGATTACACCCATGACCCAAATTTAGAGCAGAGCTTAACAGAGTTAGGAAGAGAAATTTTCACACAAATTCTCACGTAGAAGGGAGCAAACACTAATGTGGAATTTGATTCGGTGATGGAATCAGAAGTAATGAGGTTCACCAAGGAATCACCAATGCTCTTAAAAATTGATTCATCCCAATACTCCAACGGTAGCCTAGGGAGGTGAATCCATACTAAAGCCGACTTATTGAGATCCACCTCAGGGTTAAACACTGGTTTCCAGTAGCATAAAGCCAAACTATGCTTACCATACACCCAAGGTCCTGAAGACATAACCGATAACAAATCTTCAAGCATCGTGAACTTAAAAAGGAAAATCCCACCAGACATAGCGCATATTTCCACACTTCCTTTAAGACTCCACTTAATAGTAGCACACTTTCTGACCATATCCATAGTAGGGTGGAAAGAGAGAAACCTACCCACCACTGCATTCTCCATTGAAGAGAGGATCCTATCGCTGACCAAATCAAAGATAACAAAATAACCTCATCCTCATGAGAAGGAGGAGGGAGAGGGCCCAACTTATTGGTTAGAACATCTTTACACCTGGGGGATTTGGAAGGAATCTCAATCACCAACACTTCAACCGAAGACATGGGTGGCACAAAAAGATCCGCAAACAAAAGGCCTATCCCACCAAGAGTTTCGCCTGAGGGACACGAGTCCACATGATACAAGGCAAGGTTCGGGTTAAGGGTGGGAAGAGGGGGCCCGTGAGGTACCCCCAAGCCAAAATCCACCATGTGCACAGGAAGTTCAAATGCGGCCAGAGAGCGAGAAAATAAAAATATGTGGATTTCCATGTTGAACTTGAGGTTTACTCTGCATTTTAGAGGTAACATAATCATTGAAGAATATAATTATTTTTTTTGTATTTTTCCTCTCCTTTTTTTCTTTTAGTAAGAGCTTGTTTCACTTTGGAATAAGGCTTCACTAATATTTTAGACATAAGTATTTGATTAGGTTCATTATAAGCATTGCTGGTGAAAATTAGTGTTTCCATATTTTTTTATAAAAGGGGTTAAAAATTCATTCAATCAATCAGAAAGACATTACAATCAAGAAAAAGGTTCCTGCACTAGGGACCACCATGAGCAACCAATAAAGACCACAAGCATAAAGAGCCAGAGCCTCATGTCCACTATACCCAACTCAAGAACCATTAATATCCTCTTGGAGCAACAACTTCAACCTTTGAGAACAATTCGAGGGAAGTTGCTCCCAACCATCAATATGCTAGTTACCTCTATACTTAGAAGCCCATTTTTCCAAACAATCTACAACCTTGTTCCATTCCCTAGGGGCATGGACAAAGGAAATCGAGTCCAAAGAAGTACTAATCCGGTGTATTTGTTGAACCACCAAATCCAAAAACCAATTTGTCCCTTCCAAGGAACTCTTATTCAACATAGCCACTAAAATTTACGAATAATACTCACAGATGATCTTGTGCCATCCCAAAGCACAACCCTTTCCCATAGCAATAAGGATAGTTAAAGCCTCCATAAAGTTACTACTTTGATACCCTTGAAAAGTGGAAAAGGAGAAGATGGGAGATCCTGGACTATCCCTGCCAACCCCACCAACACTAGCAGAGTTAGGATTACCTCTAGAAGAACCATTAGTATTAATATTCAAGACACCTATAGGAGGCGAAGACCATTTACCATCACATTGAATCTTCTTGCTGGAAGGTTGCCTACCACTAGAACAAAGCTTGCTTGAGCCTCCACCAACTAAACCCAACCCCTGCATCACCCTCAACTCGCTAACCTCTAGAGGGATATCCACCTCACACTTGGCTTGGATAGTTTCTTGAATCATACCAATAGCCCATTGCCACACCTAATGAGGAGCTAGGCCCTCTCCCTTAAAGACCCTATAATTCCTCTCCAACCAAATCTTCCAGAGAATAAAAGAAATTCCTATACCACAACCACCTTAAGATGAAACGTCTTGGCAAGAGGCCTTCTCGAAGTCCTCCATAACTCAACCAAATATGAAGCATGCACACAAGATTGCCTCCAAGCCTCCCGCTAGTGGTGTCAAATGATCCTAGAGTAGCCACATTGAAGCAACAAATGTGCCAAATATTCCTCACTACTCCCACATAGAGCACAAATGGAAGGCCCCTAGAAGCCTTTCTTTTGAAGATTATCCCAAGTGAGACACCTATTATGAGCCACAAGCCAAAGAAAAAAGTTGCATTTAGGCCATGCAAACTTATTCCACACATGCTTCCACCAAGAGACTCCTCCTCTCCATATTTCAGCCAATCCATTTCTTGATACCCAATAGCCATTGAGAAAACTCCCCTAGGGTCCGGACCCCAAGCCAAAATATCATCCCTCTATAAGGAGCTGCAAGGTCTACTAGCCAAAATATGAGATAATTCTTCACAATCCTCCTCAGATCCCCCTGGGGGTCAATCTTGAACATCCTTCCACTTGAACACCTCAACATATCCCAAACTCTTTGTAGCTTTAAAGTCTTCCAATCGGGACCAAATAGCCTCTAGAAAGGTAAGACAAAGATTTTGCTAATGTGGATATGTGGTCATAATTGGGGAGTGACCATCCCATGAGTCAAACTAGAAGAGCACTTCAAAACTTCTACTACAAATCCAAAACAAACCTTGCTTAACTAAACTAGCTCCCCTCTTGAGAGTGTTCCAAATCATAGATCCTTTACCTTCCAAAGAAATTCTAGGCACGTCTTTCCAATCCATCCTCCTTAGATATTTTGAGGAAATAATCATGGCCCAAGCTTGATCTTGATTAATGCACCATCTCTAATAAAGATTAGCTGCCAAGGCCTGACCAATGAGGACAGCCTGCCACAAACCCAAACCTCCAAATTGTTTTAGTCTACAAATATCCTCCCATTTAACTAAACTCCACTTCAAAGATGCAAGATTACCAGCCCATAGGAATTTTCTAGATAAAGCATCCAAATCCTTATTGGAAAGAGCAATCTGAAACATGCACTTATAGAGAGAGAGAGAGAGAGAGCTTGAACCACATATTTTAATAACAAGACCCTCCCAACAGAGGACAACCATCTATAGGTCCAATGACTAACCCTCTCTCATAATTTATCCAGCATATTCTTCCAAGTCCCTCTTGGCAAGGGTCCAACAGAGAGAGGGATACCCAAATACACAAAAGGAATAGTACCAATTTGAAAACTTGAATCATATTCTTGTCTAAACAAGAATCAGTGTATTAAAGAAAAAAATGGGATTTCATCATTGACTTTACCTAAAGCACGGGAGATGCCCGTGGAAACTCGTACATCCCAAATTGTAAAACAGATTTTTAAAATTGAATTTCCTGTAACATTATAAAACACCCTGGACCTGGGAAGCTCCCCAATTTAACATATCATAAGATTCGGGATCTTACGCCATTTAACTATAATTTGGCCATAAACTTTAAAAATAGGGATATTTTAATAGCAGTGAAACAAAATCCTTTTCTTTAAAAAATTTACCAAGAATTAGTCTCTCTGGAGCTTATAAAAATTAACAGTTAGTAAATAAAGAGAAGTAGTAGGGATTAGACTTAGAATTCATTGAAGCATCTGAGATGCTCGTTTTGAAAAAATTCTATCTTTACATTTTTTCATGGTCCTAAGAGCATATCAAGGCCAAGCAACGCCTCAATTGAGGAATGCAGAGATCTATTTGATCCTCCTTGATAAATTGACGAGATATCCTTAAATCCATAGTTGTTTCATTTAATTACATGACTTTTCTTTTAAAAGTTGAAGAAGAAAGTTGTATTCGTAACCAATCAATCCTAGAAAAAGTCTTGGACTTTTTTTACCCATCGAGCGATGAATCCTGATTTTTAAAATTTGGGTTTTGTTTGCATTGTGGTCGGGTTCAATATAAGCTCTTTACTTTGATTGGTTCGGGAAAAGCATTGGAAGTCTGAACCTAGGCCTTCAACCTGGTTTGACCTGCAAGATTGAAGGTCCTTAACAGATGTCAAAGATAAAATTTCACCAAATTTATTTTTAAATAAGGTAGTTTCGATTTTGTTCAATTTGCTACAGATTCTATTCATTACATATTTTTGAAATAATATAGATAACTTATTCAAATTTTTATGTCAACTTGCCTAACTCTGATTTTTCTGAATTTTTTGCCACTTAAAGGCCTATTTTTTCCATGATGATCCTGCACATACCCCCTAATTTCCTAATACTATATCTCCCACCATCTTATCAAAGAAACAAATTTTGTTCAAAATATAACATTTTTTTCTTTTTTCTTTTTGTTGGAAAGGACCCACTAGTTTTCCTAGAAGCAAGGAAATCATATGGATGATATCATTCCTCCATAACTCCAAAGGTAACCATGTAAGTCTCACCCAAACCAAAACCTTTGATGGAAGTTCTTTAGCTGGGTTAAACCCTATATGCCAAGGTTTAATAAAAAGACCCACCTGATTGTAGAAATAGGGGCCCCCTTCAAAATCCCTATTCTAATCCATTGTGTAGGAGAACACCGCCATGAAATAGTTATTGGCTTCCTGCATAACCTCCATATCCCCCTCAAAATTCCAGGTTCTATGTGCCCACAATTCTAAAAATGGGAGGGATACACAAATACTCATAAACTTGCAAATCAAAGCAGGGTTGCTTAAATAACTAAATCCTTTGCTACCGAGTTTGCCTAGATAACTACAATTGGACAAGATAGACTCCTCTCTAGACAAACACTAACTTTCAACACAAGGCCCTCTGATCCAAGAAGAACACCCATCATTTAAAGTTTTGCTTAAAAAACAACAAATTTATCATGGCTCCATGGCTTAAGGATCTAATTCCTATGACCATTTTAGAAAACACCAACTTATTATAAGCCCCCAAATTTTCCCCTATCACCATTAACAACAATTGAGCCAAACAAAACAAAAGCAAATACTCTCCTCCCACCAAAAGTACTAGCCACACACAACAAACCACACCCAAAACCACATGCCAACATGCAACAAATCAGAGCAAAAAGCAACAAACAAACCCCCTACCTTGTAGACAACTCCATGCCACCCTCACACAACCTCTACACTAGCAAGAAACAACTACAAAATGGGGAGAAAATGCCTAAGGAAGAAGAAATTAGCCATAGCTAAGGCCTACAAGCCCTAGCCCGCTATGCTACAACAGCTCGACCTCCAAACACCATCTTATGATATTGAGGTTTAATGCATATTTAGTATTTACAATCATTACAAATTTTCACACACATTTAGTTTAAGCTCTCTTTTTGAGAAGGTAACTAAAATTTTATGGCAATAATATTTTGATTTGTACGTTAGTCTTCCTTTTTTCTTTTATGAAGTGCTTATTTTGTGTCAAGGTTTATTTTCTTTGTTTGTTTGTGTCACTTTTAATGTGAAACCGATCAAGAAAATTCACATTTATTTAGACTGATTTCAGTGTGACACTTTATTTATGGCATTCCTCATGGTAAATTTCTCACCTAAAGGTGCAATAGGCTCCTTTAGAAGATATCTCTCGACATATATTGTAGTCATACCAATAACTACATCTTTAGTTGAAGAGTAACTTTGGCATAGATTTGTATTGCTTCTAGATTTGATTGTGTAAGGATTTTTTGCATCAACGTTTCGAATCACACTCCGTGATCCATCATCAGGATGTAAGAGAGCCAGAGGAGAAAATGAATAATTGCAGACTCAGACTAAATAAAAAGGAAGGGTGAGGAGGGAAAGATGCACGTAATTCAAGGAAAACATTAAAGAAAAAGAAAAAGATAAATGTAAAACCAAATTAAATGGAAACAACACAAAGCAAAAGAAAGGAGAAAAAAAAAAGAAGAAGTAAAAAACTTATTAATGGAAGGAAAGGAACAAAAATGCTCAGGAGGGAGAAGCAAAGAATAAGACGAGAAAACTTGAAAAAAGCCGGAAAAAAAATAAAAAGGAAAGAAAAATATGCAGTGGAGCCTAAGATCAAGGAAGAAACCAAGAAATAATACATCAAAAATCGATAAAGATATAAACCAAGAAGCGAAAAACAAGCAAAAGGAAGAAACACTAAAAGAAAAATTAACTAAATATAAAAATGGATAAAAGTATACACCAAGAATAAGTATAAGAATTGATATATAAATAAATAAAATGAGATGAAAAGAATTTTAAAAAAGAGAGGGAGAACAAAAAGGCAGAATAAAGAAAACAACAAGAGACTCAAAAATAAATAAATAAATAACTAAAAATAAAAGTAGAAATATATAACTAAAGATAAAAAGAAGCTATCCACATTAACAACCACCCCTCTAACCTTAACCGTGATGAGGGTTGGAGTCTCAGTATCGCGTGGCAACCCTTGCTTTCTAACCTTCACAACTAGCTTCTTCCCTAGCGTGGTCGTGCTCCCTTTCCCCCAACCCTAGTCTCTTTGTATTCCACTTTTTTTTTTGTTGGTTATATATACCTATTTATTTTCGTTCTTCTATCTGTTTGTCCCTTATGTATATATTTGTATTCTCATTGTGTCTTATAGCTATTTTTATTCTTTTATATATATTTTTCTCGTATTATTTCTTGCCTTTTTATTTTTTTGGTTGTATTTATTTTGTTTCATTCAATCTAATTTAATATTCTTTGATAACTCTCTTATTAAGTCTTTTTTAGTCATCTCTTTTGTTTTTATTTATTTTGTTTCATTTAATTCTATTATATTTCTATTTTTACTTTTAGTTATTTATTTATTTATTTTTGAGTCTCTTGTTGTTTTTCTTTATTCTTCTATTTGGTTCTTTGTCCCTTATGTATATATTTGTTTCCTCTTTGTGTCTTTTAGCTATTTTTTTCATCATATATATATATATATATATATATATAT
>VDFB02300334.1:0-33459 GCA_007258455.2 Sequoia sempervirens
AGTGATTGGACTTGGATTATCTGATGCATATTTACATAATATTGATTTGAAACCAAATATGGGAAAGTCTTAATTCCTTATTTGGTTCAAAGACTTTAAGTGCTAAAATGGGAATGAAGCAAAAACATTTTGGTTTGAAAATGAATGAGGATAATAGTATTGTTCAACATATTAGTACGTTGTGTTCTCTTCTTAATCAACATGCTAGAATAGAATGTACAATTGATGATGATGATGCCAAGACTATTTTATTAAATAGTATGCCTTCAAGTTTTGACAATATTGTGTTTGCTTTAAACAAATTGAATCCAAGTCCAAGCTTAGAGAATGTGATGTCGTATTTAATTGATGAAGAGAAAAGAGTCTCTAAAACTCACTCAACTTTTAAAATCTTCTTTATTTGTCAAAAATAAAAATAATGCTTGAATAGGAAAGAGTAATTGCAAATGCTTCTATTGTAACAAAAGGGGACACATCCTAATGAATACAGTTACAAATTTGCATGGTTGCTTGGAGGATTCATATTGATCTATGGCTACTCCTATGTGGATTTTTTTGGAAAATCAAATCTAGCATTGATTCTAGTGTTTGAGTCTTGGGAATCCACATGTTATACCTAATTATCTTTATTTTTCATGATACTAATGTGGGGTTGAATCTATTTTTCAATTATTTGAGATTGGAGCATTGATTATGTATTTCTCTTTTGAGATGTTGTATATTTGTGTATCTTTTCTGATGTGGATTTCGTTTGGTAGCGCATATTTTTGGTCGCCATTATTACATTAGTATGTATTGCAATGAGAGATGGTTATTGGGAGTGTATGATAGAAAATTGTCGTCACTAGGGTTTACCTAGGACAACAAACTTTCTATACTCCACATTCAAGGAAACCCTAGAGATCTCAATCCAATGATAGGAATAGGAGAGAGAGAGATCTTGCAATAGGGATCCTAGGGTCTGATTTATGACTACAAGAGGGGTTCACAACCAAACTAGGGCTTGGAAAGACTAATGAAATTCAAGATATAATGTTCAAACCTAGTGATGCATGAAACTTGAATGAATGACCTAGAAATGTACATAAATCATAACAAAAAGCTGTGAAATTGTAGGCATGCACCTGGAAACTTGTAGGGGGTTGAATGAGAACTGGAAATGCTAGAAACATTTATTCTAAACTTGAATGGCACTCATATGATAGTTTGGGTGATTTGGTTGGATTCTACTTGGATTCCCATATTAGACACAAAATGTCCCAAAACTATTGCCTTAGTCATCATTATGAAGCCTTTTCAATAATATGGCAAACAAAATTTGCATGCTCAAACTAGTTCAAATCCATTGCAAACTCAAACTCAATCCAATATGAATATGCCACATTTAATCAAATTCCAACTTTCACCCCCACTATCAAAAATCAAATACCATCTTTCACTCATAACATTCAAAACCAAAACCCATCACATGCATTTGGGACCAACCTCAATTCATTCACCCCAAATATTGGATTGCAAAATGTTAACTCAAGCATAGGTCACCCATATCATAATGCAGTTTCTAGTGCAATGGACACTTCATTCACTCAAGTTGATGTCTTAACAAATCAAATGCTAGCACTACAAAGACAAGTTGACAATATGCAAATATCAATGAAGAAAACCTAGTCCACACAAGAGATATGTCCATATCATTTTTACATGAGCATATATATGGATCGTGCCTTTCCTCACAACTATGTTATTATGAATTTCACTAAATATAGAGGAAAGGGAAGTCGAATTGAACACACGAGGGAGTTTCACACCACTTTCATAGATATTGCATTTGAACATACATACCCAATGAGATTGTTCTCAAGAACTCTCGTGGGACAAGCACTCGAATGGTTTTCCCATTTACCAAAAGGGATATGAACATGGGATGAGTTAGCCAACAAATTTGTGACACATTTTGCCTACAACATTGAAAATGATATTTCCATAACCACATTATGTCAAACCAAACAAGATGAAGGTGAAACTTTCATATCATTCTTCCAAAGATGGAGAAGCTTGGCTAGTAGGTGTCCTTGTGAGATACCCGAGAAACAAAAAGTTTTCATGTTGATGGAAAACTTGGTCATAGAATTGAAATACCAATTGCAAGTCCATTGTTGCATCGCATTTGCATTAAGAATTTCACAAATGATGGAGTTGTACATAGAAAGGAAACACACAAAAATGGTCCTACACTTACTCTCAAAGGACCTAATGCATCAAATAACCCACCACATGTTCCTAAGAAAACAAAAAACACAATAGATAACCAAGAATGTGGAACTCAGATAAACATTCAATGAAGACGCAAATACACTCCCTTAGGGGAACCCGTCGAATCCATCTTGAGACAAATTTTACATTCTAATGTCATATGAATTCCAAAGGTGAAACATTAGCATCCAAGGCCTTTCAAACCATCTTGGTGGGATGACAATGCTTTTGTGACTATCACCGCATCAAAGGACATAGGACTTCGTCATGTCGACAACTCGAAAACATAATCCAATACCTTATAAAAAATGGTGTCATAGAGGTAGAGAACCATGAAGAAACTTCAAATAGTGATCATACCATCTTTAAAGATACTTTGCATGATGGTGGGATGGGGAATGCCTCTAGTTTGGGTATAAAGACTAATGACCAAACCATTTATACCCATGTTTACCACAAATATATCATAAATAATATCCAAACCTTGGATGAAAATGTGAATACCATCACAATCAAGAAACCCCTAGAATGTGTAGGACTTCACAATATTATGAACCAAGGTGTGCTTGCAAGGTGCTCCTAAATTGAAACCAAGGGCCCACTATTATCTTTAAGACCGTTTGGGGAAGTCACCTACCAATATATCTATCCTTGAGTTAATTTGCATGTCTTTAGAATAAATAAATCCTAGATAAAGCCTTGCAAGACATTTCTATGCCCAGAGACCTTGATGTCAATCAATTCTAAGCAATGGTGGGATACTTAGCCAATACCCACCACGTCACCTTTTCTGATCGAGATTTTTTCTCACAAGATTCCAACCATAAAAATCCTTTACACCTAGGAGTCGATATCAATAAAAATAAAACTAGATGAGTCCTGGTAGATTGTGGAGTGGGATTGAATATTTTCACTCTAAAAATGGTTACGACATTAGGTTTATCTGAAGCTTGCATGGGGTCATCAAAGATTAATATCAAAAAGGCTTATGATGATGCAGAAGGCTCTTCCAAGGGTTCTATATCACTACCTGTAAGAGTTGGGGCCAATATATTGGATACCACATTCTAAGTATTGGACTTGGATCTTCCCTATGCCTCAAATTTCCTCACAATGAAACTAAGATCGTAATAGTTGGTGATCCTAATCCTTTTCAATATTGTAGCAACCTAAGAGGGATACCCGAACAACAGTTCCAATCAAACGAGAAAGTACATAATCCACTTCATCCCATTATGTCGATCCCTCCACTTTAACCAATGCATCAAATTTCACCATTCCATCGCCTGATCCCAAGATCTAGGTCCAAGACAAAGGGTGTGGGGAATATCATATGAAGACATCCTATTGCATCAACAAACTACTTGCATCTCTAAAATCCTATGGTAAGGTGTTTGATATCAAAAGGAACCCAAGGTCATTATTCGAGCATCTCCCACCACAACCTTCACAAAATGGGAAGAGTTGAGTAAAGAGGCTATTAATGAAGAGGAAATCACCTCCTAGTTATACAAGGAAGAAGAATATGTTGAACCTGAATAGATCCCAATCGAGCATTATGGTAAGGGCTTTGAGATCCCTAAACATAAAGGTTATGATGGAAACAATGAACTCGGTTTACACAAGAGTGGAAAGACAATACATTTGATACCTCCCAAGCAGCCAAAGAACATAAGGCTATGGTATGAACCATTAAAAGTGAATGCTCCTAGTACCAAGGTGCTTTCAAGTGGGGAGGTTAGTGCTTCAAAAGATATCGAGGGATCTAAGGATTACAATGCTGAGATTGACTCCAATGAATGGGAGTGGGACTCTTATAGGCACATCCAATTACTACAATCTAGCTAATACCTTTCACAAAATTGACTTATCCAATCACACAACTGAAGTCTAGGCTTGGATCAATTCCCTTTGTGATACCGATAATACTTCCACTTTCACCTTATCCTCCTCTTCACTAAATCTCAACAACATTGATGATGGCATTTCTCTTGTATACCTGCAATCAATAGAGTGGGACCAGTAAGGACAACCCTAGTTGGTTGTCTAGTAGGTCAGTGATGACTATGACATGAAGGACGAGAATCTCACTCCTTACAAACGAATGATTGACACTTTTATGCAATACATTGATGACATCATCTTTCGACGGGTTCCCAAAATCCAAGTGGTTGACTTTCCTTCCCTGAGGGTATCCATGAAAGGGCTTATTGATGACAAGGAATATCGCATATCTAGATTGAATGAGTTAGAATTGTTTGATGAGAAAAGAGAAAATACATTGGTTCACCTACATTCTTATCAAAATCTTCTTCGTCGCATTTATAATAAGAAGGTTTTGGTCTGACACTTGACATCGGTGACTTGGTTTTAATGGAAAATCCTAAGAATCAAGCAAAAAGAGAGAAGCCTTTTAAATTTGAGCCTAATTGGTTGGGTCCGTACATCATAATAATAGTATATGGGTCTGGTGCATATCATATTTTGACTCTTGAAGGTGAACCATTGTCAAAGCCTATCAATAGCTTGCACTTGTGCAAACTCCACACCTAGGTTCAGAGATCCTTTGTCAAAAACTCAAAAATATAAAAAAAATCAAAAATCCAAAAAAATTGTCACCTTGATGAAAACCTAGCAAATAGGCATCTTGTGTGATGACAAAAAGTCAACAAAATAGTAAATAAATAATTCATCCAATAGTGGAAACCAATTTGGTGGTGCTTTGGATAAGTACCATGGTGAAAACCTTGCAATTAGGTGCCATGTGTAGTCACCCTCTATCTTATCATCTACTATCATTCTATCTCATTTTCCATCCTCGCTCATAATAAATTCACCTGCATGGTTTTTCTAACCATTCATAATAATTATTTGTTATCCTTTCCATCACTTGGAATGGTTGACATTTCAAATCTTTTTCCTTCCCTACCCATCCACAATAAGGCTTATCCAATTCCATTCCCAATAAGTTGGTCTTATAGTTGACCGGGAGCAAGTGCTTAACTCATGTCTTTAATTGATCCTAGACTTGGTATTGGAGATCACTATGTCAAAAATCTAAATAATCAAAAATATTCAAAAAAAATAAAAAATCATAAAGATTTAAAAATCCCAAAAAACCAAAACATGTCACAAACCAAAGAAAATCAAAATATCCTCAAAAACAAAAATATATTGAAATATTCCCAACAATTCAAAAACATCCAAATAACCTTGAAAATCCCAAAAACACTGTCAAGTCATGTCAAGTCAATGACAATAGAACTATGTTGCCTCAACAACTTCGCATAGGCAAGGCCATCATCGATGAGCCCTTGAGGCACTAGGTCAGTCCTTAGGTTATGTCAAATAAAGTCAATCATCATTCATAATAAAGTATCTTTTGCTTGAAAGTCAAGGTCGAACTATGATGTCTCTACGCACGTTATGTAGGCAAGGCCATTTTTTCAAGTTAGTTACTATCCATAACATAAATCAATCAAACACAAACATTCATTTCAGTCTCAGAAAAATCATGAAGCAATCAGATAAACTGTCCAACTCGCGTTCAAGCCAAACTAGTCAATTGCCTAATTAGTCAAACATCAAATCAACAATTACTAGTCAATCAATGGTCTTATATAGGAGGTGGCATTATCAAAACCATAATCAACATCTTATATGATTTTCCTCGTTTCTTGAAACCAAACTTGACCTTATCGTTTATTGTATACAGGATGTTTCCTTCCTAAAACTAGACATTATCATTCATTAACCTTATCATTTGCCTTATATGGGTGGCTGCATGTTCTAAAATGGACTCAACATCTTATAGAACATGCTCTATTTTTTGAAACCAGGCATTATCAATCAAACAATCACTCAATAAATTAGTCAATCAACCAACCAATCAATCCCATCAATCATATCAACACACAATCATTGGCAAAGAAAATATAAATGGCTGTTGCTTTTGTTGGTTCATTTTGTCTTATATTTTTCTTGATTAATCATTTGGTCATATTACTAGCCACCTTGAGGATGTCCCAAGAAGGATTTAGAGGAGCGATGGTGTCTCATGACCTACTTTTTCTTTGATTTTGTTTGTGGTTTGTCTTAACAAAGCAACTGGGGCAACTTTGCTTCTAGTATGAGTTATGGCATTCCTTATTGTTAAGTGTATTTTTTTTTGAAAAGGGATAACATTGCACCCCTTGGTCTATGTTATACCATGGTGATTTTTGCCCACTTGCCATATTTTTAATACTAAATAATAATAAACATGCAAACCTAGCATCTCTAAAGAAACATAGCAATCGCTCTTCAATCGTCTAACTCCATGCTAACATTTTCCTCCTACTAACATTTATTTTTGTCAATCCTTGCATTCATCCCTATCCAATTAGCTTGTCCGAATATCTTTTTTAGTTTTTGCAAAGTTTTTAAAATTTTTTGAAATTTTTTTGAAGGGGCATGGGTCTATCCCCTCTCTACTGAAGCATGTCGTGGACTAAATTTCTTTAAAAAATGTCTTAGGCTTGCTAGCATCATTTTCCATTTTCCACTTCTTCCCCCGCATAATTGAATACTTTTTAGTTATTTAATTATTGTCTCAAGTCATATTCTTTTATTAATTAAACAATTTTAATTATTTAACTAATTTTTTTCTTCTTTTTTTTTTTTTTTTGATACGTAAGGTGATGATTTTATATATTCAGAAAAATATACATGCGTCTGCATTGCAAGAAATTCCATCGATGAGCTTCAAACAGTCAAAAAATTAACAGGACAGAGTTCGACCCATTTCCATAATGGAAGCACCGAGCAAAAATAGAGACTTGCTTCCTCAAAGATTACAAATTTGCAAAAAACAAAGCTCCAGTTCGAAGAAACCACGACTATCAATACATTAACAGACATACCAGACGAACACTTACCCTTCCCCCCTTAAACCTAGAAACCATTTACCTCTGCAAAGCATATAAAGCCTTCCACCCAGTCCATACCCTCCGCTGGCACTAGCTTCACTCTTTTCTTCAGAAACTCCACTGCCATTTCCGCCAGTGTGCGATGCCGAGACAATTCAGAGCCTTTAAGATCCAGAAGAAAGGGGTAAATTTTGATAGCATCATCCGAATCCCACATGGTTGCCAGGTCCGCCGGGCGTGGTATGCCCTTACCCAAGAGGGCTGCCTTCAGAGAAGTATCGATGCCCCCGAGCAAGTCCTTCCGAAACAGTCGCACCATCAATTCCTTGGCCAAGGGTTTCGGGGTGGCAATGTCCATGAGCGCCGCAAGAAACCTGGAAGAAATTTGAGTATTATCCCTTGGAAATTCTTTACGCTCTAAATGTTCCTTTCCAAGGACCATTTTCACTGCAGCTACCGTCGCCGGATCATCTTCAAGCAATATTCATTTGAGACGCTGGTCCGTTACTTCCCGAAAGGCAATTTGCCTTTCCGCTGCCACAAGCGAAACAGGAGTATCGACCCCGAAGGAATCAAGACCTTCCACCGAAATGATGATGGTGAACTTTGATTTCGCCAGCCTCGCCATTGCCGAAAATGCGCCCGGATCACCCTGCAACAAAAACATAAAAGCAGAAACCAAGGAGCCGAACCGCAATTTAGGAGAGGGCTTCCTAAATTTAACATGAAAGCTCAATAATGAACCGTCAGTCATCGGATACGGATAAAGATTAGGAGCTTTGCAAATTTGTCCTTCGCATGAAATGAAATTCCTCCCCCGCAGACCTGTAATCAATGCAATTTATGGAGCTTATCACACGGCACGTCCGCGCATAGAGTAAGGTAGATCGTGCACTACGTGTCCCTCGGCCGACTTCGTGAAACTTGAGCCCATCATTCTACTAGACCCCTTCAATTTAACCGAGCAAAGAGGCGGCCGAATAAACCTACCAATGCCATTCGCATACTGCTAAATTTGGTATGTTGGTGTGGTTATCACCGCCCGACCCAAATACCACGCGTCCATCCCACGCCCCACCACCCGGCCATTTAGACATCCATTGTCTGTGTGTGGGGCGAGGGGGGAGGAGCCCACCCATCCGCCCACAATTTTTTTCTCCTTTTATTCTTCATTTTATTAATTAAATAAATTAATATCTATTTAATTGCATCACTAATATTCCTTTCTCTCTATAATTAAATAAATCCATATTTATTTAATTATTCATTTTCACTTTTCTACTATAATTAAAGAATTATTTTAATTATTTAATATTTTTTCTTTAGCTCCACTTTTAATTAAATTGTTATTTTAATTTGCCGGTATTGGCATGGTGTAATGGTTTATAAGTGGCATTGTTGTTCTTTCCACCAAGGTTCAAACCCCGTTGGGGTGAAATTGTTGAATGGTTGTATCCGGTTCATAGCTCCGGTCAAAAGCCTTAAATAAAAAAAAATTGTTATTTTAATTAAAAGTCAAACTTTTCCCTTTCTATAGTTAAATAATTGTTTTAAATATTTAATCATTCACTTTTCCTCCTAAATTAAATAATTTTAAAATTATTTAATTTACTCTAACAACCTGTGCCAACCTTTTATATGTTCCATTCTTATGGTTTCACATTTAAATTAATTTATATCCTTAACTAAACCCTAATTTTTCCCTATTTAATTTACTCTAACAACCTGTGCCAACCTTTTATATGTTCCATTCTTATGGCTTCACATTTAAATTAATTTATATCCTTAACTAAACCCTATTTTTTCCCTAGCCCTATTTCATTGCTTCTCAAGCAATCTCATCCATTGATCTTTATCATTTGATCTTGACCCTTCATTCAAATTTGGTTTTCTATAAAAGAGACCTATCCCTTTCATTTCAAAACTAGATAGCTAGGGATAACCACAACTACTATATTCGATATAAAGCAAAATCGAGAAGAGAAATGAAGGTGAGTCAATCATGACATAGGGATTGATGGTAATATTGTTTTCTCATTTCATATTTCTATGTTCATTTGTACTTCAATGTTGGATTAGGGTCCTAGGGTTTGAGTTTTATGTATTTGATGGTTGATACTGTGGATCCATGTATTTTCCCTTGATTCTACCTTATTCCACATAATGAAATCCTTGTTGAGATTAGGGTCCTAAGGTTTGAGTTTTATGTGTTTGATTGTCGATACTATTGATTCATCCCTTTTCCCTTGATTGTTACCTATTCTATAGAATGAAATCCTTGTTGATATTTTTTTCATTACAACTATACTATAAACTGAAATCCTTGTTGAGATTAGGGTCCTAAGGTTTGAGTTTTATGTGTTTGATTGTCGATACTATTGATTCATCCCTTTTCCCTTGATTGTTACCTATTCTATAGAATGAAATCCTTGTTGATATTTTTTTTCATTACAACTATACTATAAACTGAAATAGCTTATTAAATTCATAACGGAAAATATAAAAGTACTCTTTTATTTGAGCTCAATAAAATCTTTCAAATACCCATAATTATAAAATATATACATGTAGGAGATTCTTGTAATTTTCTTGTAATTGGAATAGCTTATTAAATTCGTAATGGAAAATGTAAAAGTAATCTTTAAATTAATTTATATGTTCCATTCTTATGGCTTCACATTTAAATTAATTTATATCCTTAACTAAACCCTATTTTTACCCTATTTAATTTACTCTAACAACCTGTCCCAACCTTTTATATGTTCCATTCTTATGGCTTCACATTTAAATTAATTTATATCCTTAACTAAACCCTATTTTTTCCTAGCCCTATTTCATTGCTTCTCAAGCAATCTCATCCATTGATCTTTATCATTTGATCTTGACCCTTCATTCAAATTTGGTTTTCTATAAAAGAGACCTATCCCTTTCATTTCAAAACTAGATAGCTAGGGATAACCACAACTACTATATTTGATATAAAGCAAAATCGAGAAGAGCAATGAAGGTGAGTCAATCATGGCATAGGGATTGATGGTAATATTGTTTTCTCATTTCATATTTCTATGTTCATTTGTACTTCAATGTTGGATTAGGGTCCTAGGGTTTGAGTTTTATGTATTTGATGGTTGATACTGTGGATCCATGTATTTTCCCTTGATTCTACCTTATTCCACATAATGAAATCCTTGTTGAGATTAGGGTCCTAAGGTTTGAGTTTTATGTGTTTGATTGTCGATACTATTGATTCATCCCTTTTCCCTTGATTGTTACCTATTCTATAGAATGAAATCCTTGTTGATATTTTTTTCATTACAACTATACTATAAACTGAAATAGCTTATTAAATTCATAATGGAAAATATAAAAATACTCTTTTATTTGAGCTCAATAAAATCTTCCAAATACCCATAATTATAAAATATATAAATGTAGGAGATTCTTGTAATTTTCTTGTAATTGGAATAGCTTATTAAATTCGTAATGGAAAATGTAAAAGCAATCTTTTATTCTAGCTCAAAAAATTCTTTCAAATACCTGTAAACCCTATTCTACGGAGTGTAATCCTTGTTGAGATTTTATGTCATTACAAATGTTCTATAAATTAGAATAGTTTATTAAATTCATCATGGAAAATATAAAAGTACTCTTGTATTTTAGGTCAAAAAACTCTTTCAAATACCCATACTTGTAAAATATATATAGATGAAAGTTAGGATATTCTTGTAAGTTGGTTCATTGTTGTTCAAAATTGATTTGATATTATTCTAGTAATATATATACATATAATATACTTGGACAAGAAGTATTCACCTAAGTTAATATTGAATATATTGTAACAAAAAATGACTAAAGCTCACCTCAGTTCTAATAACGAATTTGAAACTTGATAATAAGTTTGGGATAATAAGTTTAATTGGTTAGTTACCATATAATAATTTAAATTTTGTGAGAATAAATTGAATATATTCAAATATTATAAATTTAATATATTTGACTTTCAACCTCATCAACACTTTAACTCATGTTCTAACCTCAATATAGATTTTTAAATCACTATTTTTAACTATTCTAAAAGTTTTTTTAAAGAATTTCAAAGCTTTAACTTCCTCACAATAATTGCATTCTCCCGAATCAAACATTAATTAAGAAGTGATCAATAAATTACCTAAAAAAATCAATAAAATTGTAAAACAAAAATGTTATGCTGATCTTGGTGTGGGTGTTGTTGTTCACCTTGCTAATAATAGTTTTTGTTAGCAAACATCGATATATGTTTTTTATTTTTCAATTGCTAGAAATTAATATGTTCAATTATGCTTGTGATCACTATTTTCGTATCTATTATATGCAGCCTTTTGATAGTTAGGATGTCATTAAATTGTTTCGTTCTTAATCTTTAACACATTTGTGTGGTTAACTTGTATCGAAGCAAATTTAACTGAACCTGGCAAGGTGAATCTCATTTAAGGTACTGAAGTTTTCAATGTGCAGTAAGGATTTGGTTCTCCATCTTCCATACAAAGAAGTGACAGCTCATGGTGGGGTAGAAATGGTAAGATACGGTTAAAATCTCCTTATCTGATTAATAACTTTTTAGGTAAACATGTCTAATTTTAAATCCTGGTTTTATTAAGATTGACTTTTCTTCTTGACTTCCTATTATACTGTAATGCTTCAATCGGAAAGAATAATTACAAATGCTTCTATTGTAACAAAAGGGGACACATTCTAATGAATATAGTTACAAATTTGCATGGTTGCTTGGAGGATTCTCATTGATCTATGGCTACTCCTATGTGGATTTATTTGGAAAATCAAATCTAGCATTGATTCTAGTGTTTGAGTCTTGGGAATCCACATGTTATATCTAATTATCTTTATTTTTCATTACACTAATGTGGGGTTGAATCTATTTTTCAATTATTTGAGATTGGAGCATTGATTATGTATTTCTCTTTTGAGATGTTGTATATTTGGGTATCTTTTCTGATGTGGATTTCGTTTGGTATGGCATATTCTTGGTTGCCATTATTACATTAGTGTGTATTGCAATGAGAGATGATTATTGGGAGTGTATGATAGAAAATTGTCGTCACTAGGGTTTACCTAGGACAACAAACTTTCTATACTCCACATTCAAGGAAACCCTAGAGATCTCAATCCAATGATAGGAATAGGAGAGAGAGAGAGAGAGATCTTGCAATAGGGTATACTAGGGTCTGATTTATGACTACAAGAGGGGTTCACAACCAAGCTAGGGCTTGGAAAGACTAATGAAATTCAAGATCTAATGTTCAAACCTAGTGATGCATGAAACTTGAATAAATGATTTAGAAATGTACATAAATCATAAGAAAAAGCTGTAAAATCGTAGGAATGCACCTGGAAACCTGTAGGGGCTTGAATGAGAATTGGAAATGCTAGAAACATTGATTATGAAGTTGAATGGCACTCATATGCTAGTTTGGGTGATTTAGTTGGGTTCTACTTGGATTCCCGTAATGGACACAAAATGTCCCAAAACTACTCCCTCAGTCATCATCATGAAGCCTTTTCAATAATATGGCAAACAAAATTTGCATGGTCAAACTAGTTCAAACCCATTGCAAACTCAAACTCAATCCAATATGAATCTACCACATGTTAATCAAATTCCAACTTTCACCCCCAATATCAAAAATCAAATACCATCTTTCACTCATAACATTCAAAACCAAAACCCATCACATGCATTTGGGGCCAACCTCAATTCATTCACCCCAAATATTGGATCACAAAATGTTAACTCAAGCATAGGTCACCCATATCATAATGTGGTTGCTAGTGCAATGGACACATCATTCACTCAAGTTGATGTCTTCACAAATCAAATGCTAGCACTACAAAGACAAGTTGACAATATGCAAATATCAATGAAGAAAACCTAGTCCACACAAGAGATATGTCCATATCATTTTGACATGAGCATTTATATGCATCGTACCTTTCCTCACAACTATGTTATTATGAATTTCACTTAATATAGAGGAAAGGGAAGTCCAATTGAACATGCGAGGGATTTTCACACCGCTTGCATAGATATTGAATTTGAACATACATACCCAATGAGATTGTTCCCAAGAACTCTCGCGGGACAAGCAGTTGAATGGTTTTCCCATTTACCAATAGGGATATGAACATGGGATGAGTTAGCCAACAAATTTGTGACACATTTCACCTACAACATTGAAAATGATATTTCCATAGCCACATTATGCCAAACCAAACAAGATGAAGGTGAAACTTTCATATCATTCTTCCAAAGATGTAGAAGCATGGCTAGTAGGTGTCCTTGTGAGATACCCGAGAAACAAAAAGTTGTCATGTTGGTGGAAAACTTGGTCATAGAATTGAAATACCAATTGTAAGTCCGTTGTTGCACCGCATTTGCATTAAGAATTTCACAAACGATGGAGTTGTAGACAAAAATGAAACACACAAAAATGGTCCTACACTTACTCTCAAAGGACCTAATGCATCAAATAACCCACCACATGTTCCTAAGAAAACAAAAAATACAATTTAGATAACCAAGAATGTGGACCTAAGATAAAAATTCAACGAAGACGCAAATACACTCCCTTAGGGGAACCTGTTGAATCCATCTTGAGACAAATTTTACATTCTAATGTCATATGACTTCCAAAGGTGAAATATTATGATCCAGGGCCTTTCAAACCATTTTGGTGGGATGACAATGCTTTTGTGACTATCACCGCATCAAAGGACATAAGATTTCGTCATGTTGACAACTTGAAAACATAATCCAATACCTTATCAAAAATGGTGTCATAGAGGTAGACAACCATCAAGAAACTTCAAATAGTGATCATACCATCTTTAAAGATACTTTGCATGACCGTGGGATGAGGAAAGCCTCTAGTTTGGGTATAAAGATTAATGACCAAACCATTTATACCCATGTTTACAACAAATATATCATAAACAATATCCAAACCTTGGATGAAAATGTCAATACCATAACAATCAAGAAACCCCTAGAATGTGCAAGACTTCACAAAATTACGAACCAACGTGTGCTTGCAAGGTGCTCCTAAATTGAAACCAAGGGCCCAATATTATCTTTAAGACCATTTGGGGAAGACACCTACCCATATATCTATCCTTGAGTTAATTCGCATATCTCTTGAGAATAATTCAATCCTAGATAAAGCCTTGCAAGACATTTCTATGCACAGAGACCTTGATGTCAATCAATTCTAAGAAATGGTGGGATACTTAGCCAATACTAACCATGTCACCATTTCTGATCGAGATTTTTTCTCACAAGATTCCAACCATAACAATCCTTTACACCTAGGGGAATATATCAATAAAAATAAAACTAGATGAGTCCTGGTAGATTGTGGAGCAAGATTGAATATTTTCACTTTAAAAATCGTTACGACATTAGGTTTATCTGAAAATTGCATGGGCTCATCAAATATTAATATCATAAAGGCTTATGATGATGCATAACGCTCTTCCAAGGGTTCCATATCACTACCTATAAGAGTTGGGGCCGCTATATTGGATACCACATTCTAAGTATTGGACTTGGATCTTCCCTATGCCTCAAATTTCCTCACAATGAAACTGAGATCGCAATTGTTGGTGATCCTAATAATTATCAATATTGTAGCAACCTAAGAGGGATACCCGAACAACAGTGCCAATCAATCGAGAAAGTCCATCATCCACTTCATCCCATTATATCGATCCCTCCACTTTAACCAATGCATAAATTTTCACCATTCCATCACTTGATCCCAAGATCTAGGTCCAATACAAAGGGTGTGGGGAATATCATATGAAGACATCCTATTGCATCAACAAACTACTTGCATCTCTAAAATCCTATGGTAAGGTGTTTGATATCAAAAGGAACCCAAGGTCATTATTCGAGCATCTCCCACCACAACCTTCACAAAATGGAGAGAGTTGAGTAAAGAGGCTATTAATGAAGAGGACATCACCTCCTATTTATACAAGGAAAAAGAATATGTTGAACCTAAATAGATCCCAATCGAGCATTATGGTAAGGGCTTTGAGATCGTGAAACATAAAGGTTATGATGGAAACAATGAACTCAGTTTACACAAGAGTGGAAAGACAAAACATTTGATACCTCCCAAGTGGCCAAACAACATAAGGCTAGGGTATGAACCATTAAAAGTGAATGCTCCTAGTACCAAGGTGCTTTCAAGTGGGGAGGTTAGTGCTTCAAAAGATATCGAGGCATCTAAGGATTACCATGCTGAGATTGACTCCAATGAATTGGAGTGGCACTATTACAGGCACATCCAATGACTACAATCTAGCTAATACCTTTCACAAAATTGACTTATCCAATCACCCAACTGAAGTCCAGGCTTGGATCGATTCCTTTTGTGATACTGATAATACTTCCACTTTCACCTTATCCTCCTCTTCACTAAATCTCAACAACATTGATGATGGCATTTCTCTTGTATACCTACAATCAATAGGGTGGGACTAGCAAGAATAACCCACCTTAGACACTTTTGAAAATGATGAAGCAATAGCTGAGTTTATGGGACTACATGACAACATACCCTATGGGATCCTAAAGTTGGCTTTACTATAGATCTTAACAACACAACATACTTCTGGGTGTATATCCCACCTTATAGTTGTAAAAGTAAAAATAATAAAATAAAAAATGAAAGGTCTTTAGGCAAAAATTGAAAGGCGTCTCTAGTCCTAAAAAAAGTAAAAAGAAAGGACACAGATCTAAGGGTTAAAACCTCCCTAAGGCACCCAAGGATGGAGGATTGAACTTACTTCCCATAAGTCAAGAGAAATCACCAATGCTAGTAGAGAAGTCTATCGAAGTCAACATGAGGACTGATAAAAATTTGAAAATTATCCACTTTGTAGTATCTTTCATGAAAAAAAGTAACCAAAGTTTCACGCCTTCTTCATACAAAAACATATCAAATTCACTTGCTCTTATGTAGACATGCTAGGTTTGGATCTTGATTTGGTATTACATCACTTGTCATTATTTATTGATGCTAAACCAATTGAACAAAAGCTATTGAAAATGCATCCTCAAATTGCCTTGTACTGGTAAAGGAAAAGTTAAAGAAGCTACTTCATGTTGGCTTCATTCGACTTATGGACTATGTAGAGTGGATTTCCAATTTGATGCCAGTGACAAAGATAATGGGAGGAATCTGCATATGTACTGATTTTAGAGATCTAAATAAGGTGTGCCCAAAAGACGATTCCCCTTTACCGAACATCGACACCATAATGGACTTAACAACAGGGTAGGAGATGCTACCCCTCATGGATGGTTTCCCAGGATATAATCAAATTAGGATAGATCCTAAGGACTAGCATAAGACAACTTTCACATGTCATTGGGGAGCATATTGATGGAAAGTCATGCCATTCGGACTGAAAAATGTTTGAGCTACATATATGTGAGCCATGACCACCATCTTTCATGATCTCATGCATACCCTTATGAAATATTATGTGGATGACCTCTTAGCCAAGTCATTGTCAAGGGGTGATCATTTGTGAGTGTTAGAGAAAAATTTGATGAGATTAAAAGAATACAAAGTATGAGTGAATCCAAAGAAATGTGTGTTTGGAGTAACATCGGGAAAAATCCTAGGGTACAATGTCTCTAGAAGAGGTATTGATTCCGACCATGCCAAAGTAAAGGGTATCATAGGCATACCACTACCAACCAATATAAGCCAATTACAAACACTCCAAGGTAGATTAAAATCCCATTGAGCTCAACTACAGTCCCATTGAACGTGCCTGCCTTGCAGTGGTTTTCACCACTCAGAAACTCAAGAATTACATGTTAAACCATCAAATGAAGCTTCTAGCCAAGATTGGCGGGCCTTGAAATATCTCCTCAGTAAAGCAACTTTGACAGGAGGGTCATCCAAATGGGTAATGATACTAAGAGAATACGACATATAGTATGTTGAGTGGAAAGAAATAAAAGGACGTGTTATAGCCGACCAACTCATAGATGTACCCACTAAAGTAGACCATCCATTGGTATTAGAATTCCCTAATGAGTCTATATTCACACTAGACACTTCAGTCACATGGAAGTTATATTTTGAGGGATCTCACACAAGTCATGGTTCAAGAGCAAGGATATTGTTTGACACACCCCAAGGGGATACTTTAGCAAAGTCATTTAGAATCACTTAATTTTGTACAAAAGACATAGCAGATTATGAGGCACTACTTACAGGACTTTGCATGGCCATCAAATGGAAGATCAAAATTCTTCAAGTGCTATGGTGACTCATAGCTGGTTGTCTAGCAGGTTAGTGATGACTATGACATGAAGGACGAGAATCTCACTCCTTACAAAGGAATGATTGACACATTTATGCAATACATTGATGACATCATCTTTCAACAGGTTCCAAAAATTGAAGTGGTTGAATTTCCTTCCCTGAGGGTATCCATGTAAGGGCTTATTGATGACAAGGAATATCGCATATCTAGATTGAATGAGTTAGAATTGTTTGATGAGAAAAGAGAAAATGCATTGGTTCACCTACATTCTTATCAAAATCTTCTTCGTTGCAGTTATAATAAGAAGGTTTTCATCTGACACTTGACATCGGTGACTTCTTCTTAATGGAAAATCTTAAGAATCAAGCAAAAAGAGAGAAGCCTAGTAAATTAAAGTCTAATTGGTTGGGTCTGTACATCACAATAATAGTATACGGGTCTGGTGCATATCATATTTTGACTCCTGAAGGTGAATCATTGTCAAAGCCTATCAATAGCCTACACTTGTGCAAATTCCAAACCTAGCTTTAGAGAGCCTTTGTCAAAAACTCAAAAATATAAAAAAAATCAAAAATCCAAAAAAATTGTCACCTTGATGAAAACCTAGCAAATAGGCATCTTGTGTGATGACAAAAAATCAACAAAATAGTAAATAAATAATTCTTCCAATAGTGAAAACTAATTTTTTGGTGCTTTGGATAAGTACCATGGTGAAAACCTGGCAATTAGGCACCATGTGTAGTCAGCCTCTATCTTATCATCTACTATCATTCTATTTCATTTTCTATCCTCACTCAAAATAAATTCACCTGCACAGTTTTTCTCACCATTTATAATAATTCTTTTTTGTCCTTCCCATCACTTGGAATGGTTGACATTTCACATCTTTCGCCTTCCATACCCATCCACGATAAGGCTTATCTAATTTCATTCCTAATAAGTTGCTCTTATACTTGACCGGGAGCAAGTACTTAACTCATGTCTTTAATTGATCCTAGACTTGGTATTGGAGATCACTATGTCAAAAATCTAAATAATCAGAAATATCCAAAAATCCAAAAAAATCATAAAGATTTAAAAATCCAAAAAAAAAAAATGTCACAAACCCAAGAAAATCAAAATATCCTCAAAAATAAAAATATATTGAAATATTCCCAACAATTCAAAAACATCCATATAGCCTTGAAAATCCGAAAAAAATTGTCAAGTCATGTTAAGTCAATGACAATAGAACTATGTTGCCTCAGTGACTTCGCATAGGCAAGGCCATCATCGATGAGCCCTTGAGGCACTAGCCCAGTCCTTAGGTTGTGTCAAATAAAGTCAATCATCATTCATAATAAAGTATCTTTTACTTGAAAGTCAAGGTCGAACTATGATGTCTCTACACACGTTATGTAGGCAAAGCCATTTTGTCAAGTTAGTCACTATCCATAACATAAATCAATTAGACACAAACATTCATCTCAGTCTTAGACAAATCATGAAGCAATCAGATAAACTATCCAACTCACGTTCAAGCCAAACAGGTCAATTGCCTAATTAGTCAAACATCAAATTACCAATTACTAGTCAATCAATGGTCTTATATAGGAGGTGGCATTATCAAAACCATACTCAATTTCTTATACGACTTTCCTCGTTTCTTGAAATCAAACTCAACCTTATCCTTTATTGTATACAAGATGTTTCCTTCCTAAAAGTAGACATTATCATTCATCAACCTTATCATTTTCCTTATACGGGTGGCTGCATGTTCAAAACAAGACTCAACGTCTTATAGAACATGTTCCATTTTACAAAGCCAAGCGTTATCAATAAAACAATCACTCAAATAGTTAGTCAATCAACCAAACAATCTATCCTATCAATCATATCAACACACAATGATTGGCAAAGAAAATATAAATGGTTGTTGCTTTTGTTGGTTCATTTTATCTTATATTTTTCTTGATTAATCATTTGGTCATATTACTAGCCACCTTGAGGATGTCCCAAGAAGGATTTAGAGGAGCGATGGTGTCTCATGACCTACTTTTTCTTTGATTTTGTTTGTGGTTTGTCTTAACAAAGAAACTGGGGCAACTTTGCTCCTAGTATGAGTTATGGCATTCCTTATCTGTTAAGTGTATTTTTTTGAAAAGGGATAACATTGCACACCTTGGTCTATGTTATACCATGGTGATTTTTGTCCACTTGCCATATTTTTAATACTAAATAATAATAAACATGCAAACCTAGCATCTCTCAAGAAAAATTGTAATACCCCTCATACTGTTTAGACTTATTATTTTATGTGCCTTGGTTTGATACTATGATGATACTATTATTGTTTGGTTTGGTGGTTTGATTGGTAGACTGTTGGTGATTATGCTTATACATTAGTGGATTTGATTATTTCATATGACATTGTGGTTGGTGATATTAGTTGATTTTCAGAATAATGATATGATGCAGTGATTTAATTAAATATGTTATGGGATGATTGTGAGTTAGAAATGTTGATTTATTGGTTATATTATAATTGTTAGAATAGGTGTGATGAAGGACAATATGGCATCACTTGTTCGCGAGTGACCTGTTATGTTGCGATTCCTTCTCACAATGCAGTACTTTAATTTGATGCTTTGATTTTATATATATATATGTATGCACATGTACACAACTTCGTTTGTATGCAGGATTTGCAGGTACAAGTCTCGATTCCACCTGCTTTGGCAAGACAGGGCGAGCACCAATAGCCCAACGGTTAAATGTTGAAACAGAGGTGACGATGAAGTCCTCCCGTCCCATGATGTCAGATCATCTCGTTTGATTGGTATTGTTCATTTTTGTAATTGTCGTCATTTGTGATTTGTGTTTTCTATTTTGTCGTCTTTTGATTAATGTTGGTACTTTATATGTTGTGGTGTATTCAATTTTAATAATGGAAGTAATAGTTGTTTTAATGTTAGATTTAAACTCTTTTTATATATTTAGATGCTTTAATTATTTTTGAAAGTCATATATTTCAATTAAATGATAATTAAATATGAAATGTGTCTTAATTATTTTAATCAATTATCTGGTGGAGGATAATTATTAGAATAATTTATTTAAATTAAATAAAAAATGTGATGGCAAGTAAAGTTGCAAAAATAGAAATTAAAACAATAAAACAAATAAAAGAATGAAAAGATTGTGCGAGCAAATATGAATAGAGATCTGCGTAAAAACCTGGCTTTTAAAGAATTGTTTTCTTTTATTTTTGATTTTTTAGAGTTTTTGGATGAAATAGACAATATCTTTTATTTTAATGGGGAATTTTTCTAAGTTTTCATAGACAGAGGATGATTGTTACAGAGGTTGCATAAAATATTGGCTATGTATTTCTGAATCTCAGAAAAGATTTTTTTGAACCTTTTTGCTATATTTTGAGAAGAGTTTTTGGGAATCTGTTACTGGTGTTGATTTTGGAGAATCCTTTTGAACTAAGCCTGAGATTCGAACTCGAGCATGAAATTTAGAAAAGGAGATTTGGAAGCAGGAACGAGAAGCTGTTCGGAGAGGCCAACGGGGTTAAGCAAGCTTCAGCAATAGTCAACAACACAGGAATCTAGGTTCCCCTTACTTCTCTTCAGTCTCTGTTTAAAAAAAAAAAAAGAAATTAGATAAATAAATGATTAAATATGGTTAATTAATGGAAGAAAGGGAAAGCCTATTATAGAGTAGAAATTATTGAATAGTGAAATTATTGAAAGAACCAAATTAAGTATTTATGAAAGTTGCTTTACGATTATTCTTTCAATTTAGTTTAGGAGAAAATATTGTTTGAGTCTGTAAAAATAAACTGTGTATTTACAAATTGAAACTTTGTTAAAAAAAAATTAGTCCACCTCCCAAAACGTTTAATTATGAGTGTTGAAATTTATTTATTTATATATATATATGTGTGTGAATATTTTTAACTCTATCCTTCTGTTGTTTCTATACCTGTGATTGAAAAATTATTTTATTTGAGTTTCTATAAATTATCTGTCTATCCATAATATATATATATACAAATTTTGTATATATATATATATATACATACTTATATTCTTTGTATTGAAATCCTTTTTAAAATTTTTGTCTAAAATCGATTTCATGGCCGATCCTTGTCGGCGTCCGTACCAGGGACGGACGTTTTACTTTAAACAAAATAATGTTTCATTTTTATTTTTTTTATTGAACAAAGCAGAAAGAATTACAAGGAGAAAGCTACCAGCAGTAGCAGAAACCAAAAAGATCAGATATACATAATCCGAGTGACAATATCAGAGGCTGAACAAGGCAACAGCCATAAGAAACAGCCACAAAAAGGCAAATTACAAAATCTGTATAATGTTTTTACAATGCTCCATCTTCTTGCCCAGTTGAAACTTCGCAATCTGCAAAATAACTTGTTGTAGCCTTTGTTTAACCTGCTCATTCTTCTTACCTATAACCCAAATCTGTGAAAAAAGAACAAGCACCTGTAGATATATGTCAGAGTAAAGCCGTAAGGTCCCAACAGTCTGATAAGAGTTACTAGAAAACATTGCAGCACACCTAATCTTCCATATATTTTTCAAAACAACATGTCGAATAGAATCAGCAATAACATCTTTTTGCATGCCAAAGCCGAAGATAGCCTCTTTCCAAGACAAGTCATGCTTAAAAACAGTAGACAAATCTCTAAAAACTGAAAACCAAATCCTTTTAACATAAATGCAATCCCAAAAAATGTGCTTCAAACTTTCCACACCCTTGCAAAAAGGACAGCTTGTTGGTTGAACCATAATGTACTTCAATCTATCCCCCACAGGTAGTTTGCAGTGCAATATTTTCCAGACCAACACCTGTGCATCAAAATCAGCTTTAGACCGCCATATCTGAGCACTTAATTTGTACCAAAATTTGACACTAAATCTGCATTTCCACTTCTGGTTCAAATGAGTAGCAATCCCTGAGCCGTACCCATCCCCACCTCCTCTCCTGCACACGGCAGCCCCCAGGACTGCCGCCGCAGTCCGTAAGGACTGCCACAGCAGTCCAAAGGACTGCTGTATGCAGTCCTTGGGACTGTGCGCGGGCAGGATAGACCTTAATTGTTTTTGTTTTTTTTTTTTATATTAATTTTCTTTTTTTCTTGTTTTTGTTATTAGATTTAGTATATATATATATATATTTATTTGTATTTATATACGTATTCAATTTAATTTATTTTTAGATATTTATTTGTATTTATATATATATAATGTTTTAAAATTTATATATATATATTTTTATATATATGCAGTGAGTTAAAAATGAAAGTTATAAATTCAATTAAACCAATTCTTTAATTTGGAATTGTGAAAATTGTAATGGTGTATTATTTTGTAGAAAGGAAAAATTCTATAGGGATCGGTAATTTCTTATTAAAATTTATTGTTGAATTATTTAAAGGAAACTGAAGGAATTGGAATGTAATTTTAAGAATTATGTTGGCTTTGTGTGAGTGTTTTTTCCTTATTCTAAATTATAAATCTGTTAGAATTTGGTTTTGTTGTCTCCTGGAGTTATCGTTTGACTTTTGTGTGGAGGAAACCTTGTTGTATTTATGAACCCGATTATGGTTATTGTAAAAACCTTGTTCCAGAGGCATGTTTTAGATCCTTTGATATTTATACTTGCATCTTTGTAATTAGAATATTACATGTTTTTTAGCTTTTTTTTTTTTGAATGGGTGTACGTGGTTGTAGTCATTGTGATTACGATTTACCGCAAGAGGATTTTCCTCGTATGTCTTGTTTCGAGTTTTATGCTTTAAATGTTATCCTTGTTTTGGTTATTCTTTCAGAGTTGAAACTTATTAGCATTCTGTTTGGAAGGGTTGAACGGCGTTGTAAGATCTTTTGGTTATGAGTGATGCAAGAGGGTTAATGCCTCGCATGGTTCTTGTTTTAGTATTATGCTCTTTATGTTACAGTTCAACCCCTGCCTAGTTTTGATTTATGTTAGGGGTCATAGGGAGAGTGGCTCTTTGTGGGCGTCGGCGCCTCGGGTAAGAGGAAGTGCTCAGGGGAAACCCACGTAAGAGTAGTTAAACAAGTGATAACCTAAAAATAGAATTTAGAGGGATGGGTAGTAAAACACGCAAGATAATTAAAACTGGATTCCTCATCTATGCATTATGGCTACCGTAGACTACTGATAGACTGAGTAGGCCATGGTCGGCAAAGTTGTAGTCTCGTCTTCATGAGAGATTATCGGCTCTGCATTAGCTACCCTATGGTGCCGGCACCTCAGTTAGGAGGAAGGGCCAAGAGATCCATAGATGGGTGCCAGCGCCTCAGTTGGAGGAAGTGCAAGGGGATCCCATGAGGGCTATGCGATGACACTCTCCACTTGACACCCTTGTGTTCTATTTTGTAGTTGCCTCTGGATATTGTATCTTTATGATGCTTTTGATTCTTGTGAATTTGTCTCATGATTGCTAGTTGGTGATACTTCATGTTATTGTGATGAGTTTCTTAGTTTTAACTTGTTATGTGATTTGTGAATGTTGATGGTTGTTCATTGTATGCTTTGAGTTGTACTTGTTTTGTATCATGTTGTTGTTGAGTCAGTTTGACATCCATGGTCGGGTTCACTTCCTCGTCACCTCTGAGCACGGGGGGTGAGTTACTTGTAATTCACATGGTTGGGTGGAACGTGCTCCGCACCTGTTGGGTTCCCCATCAGCATCTTGTCTTCTCAGCATTCCGCAGTAGAGTTGTACCAGTGTACACTTGTATTTCATATTTCTTTATTCTTGTATCAATCCCCATGTTGGGAAATTCAATGTAATTCAGTTATCCAGATATTGTAATGTAACTTTAAAACAATGATGTAATAGTTAGGATCATTTGTAACTCTATTAAGAGATTTATCATGGTGGTATGATGTGATGTTTATTACTCTCGTATCATGGTTATTGGATGTATCATTGTTTATGGTTATTATAAAATAAATGGTTTTATTGTAATCTTTATCTTTATTTATGTTTAGTGTTGCAAAGCAACCTCGCGTGCCCCAGAGAACTAAGTGTGTTAATGCTATGTGATATGCTATGTGGTTATGGTTTAATGTTATTGCATGTTTAATCTAATTGTTTAAAAAAAAAAAATTATTTGCATTGTGTGTGTTCTCTAGGGTTTGCACAACGGGCATTACAAAAATAGCAATCCATCTTCAATCGTCTAACTCCATGCTAACATTTTCCTCCTACTAACATTTATTTTTGTCAATCCTTGCATTCATCCCTATCCAATTTGCTTGTTCAAATATCATTTCTAGTTTTTGCAAAGTTTTTAAAATTTTCTGAAAAAAATCTGAAGGGGCATGGGTCTATCCCCTCTCTACTGAAGAATGTCGTGGACTAAATTTCTTTAAAAAATGTCTTAGGCTTGCCAACATCATTTTCCATTTTCCACTTCTTCTCCCGCATAATTAAATACTTTTTAGTTATTTAATTATTTTCTCAAGTCATATTCTTTTATTAATTAAATAATTTTAATTATTTAACTAATATATTTCTCCTTTTATTCTTCATTTTATTAATTAAATAAATTAATATCTATTTAATTGCATCACTAATATTCCTTTCTCTCTATAATTAAATAAATACATATTTATTTAATTATTCATTTTCACTTTTCTACTATAATTAAAGAATTATTTTAATTATTTAATATTTTTTCTTTAGCTCCACTTTTAATTAAATTGTTATTTTAATTAAAAGTCAACCTTTTCCCTTTCTATAATTAAATAATTGTTTTAAATATTTAATCATTCACTTTTCCTCCTAAATTAAATAATTTTGAAATTATTTAATTTACTCTAACAACCTGTGCCAACCTTTTATCTGTTCCATTCTTATCGCTTCACATTTCAATTAATTTATATCCTTAACTAAACCCTATTTTTTCCCTAGCCCTACTTGATTGCTTCTCAAGGAATCTCATCCAATTATCTTTATCATTTGATCTTGACCCTTCATTCAAATTTGGTTTTCTATAAAACAGACCTATCGCTTTAATTTCAAAACTAGATAGCTAGGGACAACCGCAACTATTATCTTCGATGTAAAGCAAAATCGAGAAGAGCAATGAAGGTGATTCAATCATGGTATAGGGATTTATGGTAATATTGTTTTCTCATTTACTATTTCTATGTTCATTTGTACTTCAATGTTGGATTAGGGTCCTAGGGTTTGAGTTTTATGTATTTGATGGTTGATACTGTGGATCCATGTATTTTCCCTTGATTCTACCTTATTCCACATAATGAAATCCTTGTTGAGATTAGGGTCCTAAGGTTTGATTTTTATGTGTTTGATTGTCGATACTATTGATTCATCCCTTTTCCCTTGATTGTACCCTATTCTATAGAATGAAATCCTTCTTGATATTTTTTTCATTACAACTATACTATAAACTGAAATAGCTTATTAAATTCATAACAGAAAATATAAAAGTACTCTTTTATTTGAGCTCAATAAAATCTTTCAAATACCCATAATTATAAAATATATACATGTAGGATATTCTTGTAATTTTCTTGTAATTGGAATAGCTTATTAAATTCGTAATGGAAAATGTAAAAGTAATCTTTTATTCTGGCTCAAAAAATTCTCTCAAATACCTGTAAACCCTATTCTATGGAATGTAATCCTTGTTGAGATTTTATGTCATTACAAATGTACTATAAATTAGAATAGCTTATTAAATTCATAATGGAAAATATAAAAGTGCTCTTGTATTTTAGGTCAAAAAACTCTTTCAAATACCCATAGTTGTAAAATATATATAGATGAAATTTAGATATTCTCAGTCGGTTCCTTGTTCAAAATTTATTTGATATTATTCAGTAATATATATACATATAATATACTTGGACAAGAAGTATTCACCTAAGTTAATATTGAATATATTGTAACAAAAAATGACTAAAACTCACCTCAATTGTAATAACGAAATTGAAACCTGATAATAAGATTGGGATAATAAGTTTGATTGGTTTGTTACCATATAATAATTGAAATTTTGAGAGAATAAATTGAATATATTCAAATTTTATAAATTTAATATATTTTACTTTCAACCTCATCAACACTTTAACTCATGTTCTACTCTCAATATAGATTTTTAAATCACTATTTGTAACTATTTTTAAAGTTTTTTAAAAGAATATAAAAAATTTAACTTCCTCACAATACTTGCATTCTCCCTAATCAAACATTAATTAAGAAGTGATCAATAAATTACCTAAAAAAATCAATAAAATTGTAAAACAAAAATGTTATGCTGATCTTGGTGTGGGTGTTGTTGTTCACCTTGCTAAAAATAAAATATCTCTTGAAATAAAAATAGCTCTAAACAAACTAAAACAATTCTTAAATAGCTCTTAAAATAATTAATAAATGAAAATAATTCTTATGTAAATAAAATAAAATAATTGTTTAAGTAATTTCTTTTTTGAAAAGGAATATCCTTCCTTTTAAACTAAAATTTCAAATATTTATATTAATTTTATTTTTAATAAGATATATGAAAAAGTAATATCTTCTAAAACATACAATTATATATATGTTGTTCCAACACTTGTTTTTATGCAGGACTGCAGGTACCGGGCATCGACTCCACCTCATCTGAGCGTGCCTAATATACCCAATGGTTATGACATGGTTTAAGGATTTGACAAGGAAGTGTCCATGTCTGTGTCTGACGGATTTGACAAGGAAGTGTCCATGTCTGTGTCTGTCATCTGTCAGTATTTCGTCTTGTTATGGTATCGTACTATTTTATGATTGATCATTTTAAGTCATAAATCTTGATGCGTTTATCATGTTATTTGGATGTGTATCAATCTGGATAATTGGTAAATTAATGTAGTGCTTGTATCAAGCATAGTCATTGCTTATGTTCATTTAGGCCTTGTTTTGAAGCTTCATAGCTTATTTTTATAATATCGATTTAATAAATTAAATTATTAATTTTTAATAATTTAAATGTTAGATTGATGTAAACGTTAAACTATATTGAAATTTAAATGAAACACAAAATTGCATAATGTTTATTTTAATTTAAATTCACAAAGTTTATAATTTAATATTAGATTTAAAAATATTTGATGGAGGGATGTAATATAATATTATCCCTAAAGTAAAGTTTTGAAAATAAATTCAAATAATAAATAATAATTAGACGTATATGCATATATATATATATTTATATTAAAAGTTTTTTTTTTAATTTCTATTTTATCCATCCGAGAATTTATTAAATTGAATAAGCATGAATTAATACAGGATAAATTAGTTTTGATCAAATGAATTTAACATTTTAATTCCCTCTGTTCAAAAATAGTGGGGGTAGAGTTCTTCTTTCATCGTAAATTAAATTGCTACTTCTGATTTGGCTGTACTTGATGAATGTGTCCCCATATTTCTCCAAAATTTGGGCAATAAATAAATATATATATGGTCTTGTTTAGGTTAAAGATTCATGGAGATTACTTTAGGGTAAATTGATAATGTCTATTTTTCCAGATTCAACCGGTTTCACCTGTAGCACTTAAACAAATAGAAAGTTAAAGGTTTAAATGACCTCCTTGATTTATTGACAATCTATCATAGTTGCAACACTTGAGAATAAAATAAGATCGAGCTATTTTAATTTAAACCCTTTTTATTTGATAGTGGAAAACCCATTTATTGCTTTTACCAGTGGCGTTTGGGCATTTCTCTATTGATGTATAATCTCATTGATAGTTGCCAATCTGTCACACCTGCTGTACTTGAGAATAGAATATTGCAGAGGCTTAAATAATCTCTTTGGTTCCATTGTTGTCCTGTCACAGCAGCAACACTTGAACTTAGGATGGCTGTAGAGGTTTAAATAATCTCTTTGTTGCCATTGTCTCAGCCGTAGCTCTGGAAGTTGCAAAGTTTTAACTTGAGATTTATATTCCTTGAGATGCCTGTTTCCTTCCAATGAACTCAGCCTTAATATCTTTTGTTTTCTTTTCCTTTTATTATCTCTTTATCACCATCGTTGTTATATGATTGTGCTACATCAATGCATATGCTGGAACTAACCCCAGTTGCATTTTCGGGCACATTATCCTTAGCAACCACCGTTTCAGCAAGGAGTGATGTATAATTCTGTGTTTAGGGTTCCCAGCCTGACTCAGCTGCAGCGCTTGAACATCATAGGAAGTTTAAAAGTTTTAAGTAACCTCCCTGATACTATTCGCAACTTATCACAGCTGCAGTGTTTAGACTTTGCTGGGAGTATAAATTTAAATAATGTCTCTGATCCCATTCGCAACTTATCACAGCTGCAGTGTTTAGACTCTAGAGTGTGTATAAGTTTAAACAGCCTTCTTGTTTTTTTTTCCTGTTGGCAATTTATCACTTTTGCAGTACTTGAAATTAGAATGTTGTAGAGGTTTAAATAATCTCGCTGATTCCATTGTCAACCTGTCTCAGCCGCAACACTGGAATCATGATAGGAAGTTAAAGGTTTAAATAACCTGTTCCATGGTGCCCATTTTAGCACAGGCAAGACTGATGAAGGTAAAGGTTGTAGAATCTGCCTTTCAAGTGTTTCTAGAACGATTTCATCAATCTAATTTGTGCAAATTCTGCAATCGTAGCATTCCTTGGGATTACAATTCTTTTAGGCATTCTGCCAGTAGTTAATGCCCTTCTCCATTGTACGCATATTGTCTACCAAACTAGTTTTGTTGTTTTTTTTTTACTGTGAAGATATTCTTTTTTTTTAACCTCCTTTCCATATTTAATGGAAATCGTTCTTTTCCTTAAGAAAAACAAAAAAAACATGCGTTTACTTTATAATTCTTAAAAGGGACAGAGTAAAAGAAAGAGGAGAATTAATAGTTAAGGGGATTCAAGGAGGAAATTAGGTATATTTAAAAATATTTGATTAAGTAAAATTTTTTAAGAGTAAGGGGAGGGACTTAATATATAAATGTATATCTGTTAAAATATCACTCATATATCTGTATATAGGGGTATTTTTATTTCTGTGTATAAAAATATAGTTACAGAACCTTGATTTAATTTTGTTTTATAATGGAAGTATTGATAGGTAAATAACCAGGTAATATAACTTGGTAAATTTACTTTTATTTTTCTGGATGAGCCAGTAAAGAATTTCTATAGCAAAAATGAATTCCTTATACCCACTTAAGTTATTTATATTAATATTCAACATAGATAAATGAATTTATTAGCTTATATTGGAAAAAGAAGTATGTTAAATTGAATTTGTAAATTGCCGAATATTAATATTTATATTGATAATTTTAAATTTTGATTTAAAGATAAACATATGTTCATTTTAATAGGTATTATTATTCACAATTAAAGTAAATTACAAATATTTTATCCACTTTCTTGAAATTCTCAAGGTAAATTATGAATTTTCATCTGTTAGGTTTTAACTTCATCTCAAGTTTCTTTAGATTAAAGTGTTAGTAGGAAGCTGAATATCAAATTTACCTTATCCAGGTTGTGATTTATAAATGGATATAAATATTATTTAATGTGAAGTAGGTTGTTTGAATTATCTTGTTTAATTGGTAAATTTTTTCTTTCTTTAAATTAAAATTTTACTCATAGTTTATGTATATACATTTAAATCTTTGTAAAGTTAATTAATTCATGAATTTATAATATCATGTAATAAATGCATGTTTTTACTAAGTTAGGTTATTTGTATTTATGGATATGGCAGGCAGTTAAAACGTATGCCATAAATATTGGGCTAGTTCATTTAAAATTAGTTTTACTTACAGGTTATCTAAAGTTAAAATTGTTTACAAATTCTTTTACTAATAGATTTAGCTGAAATTTAATTGTTTAAACCAAATATGTTGCATCTGAATTAAATTTAATATTAAATTTTAATTATTTTAAATTAAAATAAAATTGGTAGCTCTCATATGTAGAGTTCATAGTGCGTATTTAATTAAAGGGTTTTATGGTGGAAATAAATTTAATTATAGTTAATTAATTAATTATTCTCTACATTATCTTCATAGAATTGAATTGTGTATACTCTTAAGGGAATAGACACTTATAGTTATCTTGAACATGTGTAGATAGTTATTTTTTCACCCTGAGTACTTGTCAAATTGATTCTTGATGCATACTAGTGATTCCTTGTTGTTCATATTTCCCTCTTGTTTTATTCCACTTCTAGATATATTTTGGATATAATGGGAACCCAAATGTTTAGGTTACTTCCTTTTGATAGCCATGGGTAATATGTTGTTAGACTTCCAGAGGTGAAGGGAATATTTTATGTGTGTTGAATATTCTCGTGAATGGACCTTTGGATTCCATTGATTGTGATTTTATTTTGAGCTTGTGGGTGTACATTGTTCCATGATTTCCTTGCATTTTGGTGGTGATTATGAGCGATATGGTACATGCCTCGCATGTGTTTTCATTTTATGGCTTTTATGTTTGGTACACACTTGTGATTGTGAGCTTTGTTGTGGAACTGTTGGGGATGGTGGCTCTTCATGGGGGCCGGTGCACAAAGGGGCTATTAGGGTAACCCATGGAAGAGTTTCCTAAACAAGTGATAATATAATTAATAAACTAGTGGGTTTGGGTAGCTAAAACATTAAACAAGATTAATGATGTGCCGCACCCATACCGTTAGTGCTTTCACAGACTAAGGATGGGATGAGAAGACCTGGTTGGTAAGATCACTACCTTGTCCTCACGAAAGGTAAGTGGTTCCACATGAGTCACCCTATGGAGCGGTGCCTTGAGATAGGCTGCCTGGATAACCATAGATGGAGGCAGTACCTTGTGATAGGTTGCCTGGATAATCCATGTAAGGCCATACGATGACACTCTCCCATAGTATCCATTTACTCTTCCTTGCTTGGTAGCCTCTAGAAGTGTTGATGTACTTGTCGATGTACTTTTGATGTACTTGTCAATGTACTTTTGATGTACTTGTTGATGTACTTATTGATGTACTTATTGATGTACTTGTTGATGTACTTTTGATGTACTTGTCAATGTACTTTTGATGTACTTGTTGATGTACTTGTTGATGTACGTGATGATGTACCTGTCGATATACTACTTGATGTACTTGTTGATGTACTTGTCAATGTGCTTGTTGATGTATGATGGGATGTTGTTCTATGTCAGTGTTGATGTTAGTCTTGTTTACTTGTAACTTGTTGGATATGGACCCTTTCTTGTCATTTCCTAGTATGGGGGGTGGACCTTTGGGTCCACATGGTCAGGTGGAACATGCTATGCACCCATTGGGTTCCCAGGATGTGTTCGTGAGACAGATGCGAATGCAGAATTCTAGAGTTTTCCTTGGATCAAGAATTTCCTTCCTTTTGGTACCATAAACCTCATTTATGTACTCAATGTAATCTTCCCCATGATATAAGGGAAGCTCTATTTAATGTTTCTATTGTATCTTTGATGTTTATTATCTGTGGAAATATGCTCCACAATTGTAACATGAAACTATGAATTGAATCTCATTAAAATTTTGTATCTCTCTTATAATTATGGATGAATGTACGTTATCCTTATGTTTCTATTTTGCTTTCATCTAGATAAAAGTTCTATGTTTGTAATGACTATTCCATGTACCCCAAAGGATGTAGATAGCTTTGAAAATGCATAATCGCTTTTCATGTTAAGATTGTACATTTCCATCTTATACAATGTTTCACATTCAACAAAAAAAAAAATGTGCGGTGTTTTGTTGTCCTTTGGGGTTAACACTGTGGAGCATTACATATTATGCATACACAATAAAAAATAGATACTTAAATAACACAAGATTCAAATAGAACTAAAATGTTTTCTAGGACTCAACACTCAATACCTACATATGGGACTGCAGGAAAAAGATACTAAGGAATAAGCTAGTTAATACACTTGAAGTTCCATCAACCTTTGTGCTCCTTTGCCATCTTCATCAAATCTAAGCAATATTAACTTCTTCAAAGTTGTTCTAATGTGTCTAAGGAACAGGATATGTGATAAACTTGTAATTCCATCATCTTTTCTTTTCACGTTCCATCTTCATCAATGCCTTTGTATCCTTATCCTCTTTTCATATGTCTAATATTATCTTTCATCCACGTGTTGATTTTCTCTTGAGTTGCTACTCCAGTTTTTATTTCATACGAGGCATTTCAGTGGTTTATGTTTGGGACAAAGCAGCCGTTGGAGAATACTAGTTCTCGTTTATTTCTTTCATTGACACCATGATGCTCTTTGGTTCTCACCAAGGACATCTCTGTCATGAGCACTAGAATTTGCATCCAAGCACCTCCATAAATGTTTATACCATGATTGTGCATCCAGAATGCTCGATGGACATTGGCAGAAGCACCATTCATGTTTTAGTGCTGGGAATTTGTGCAACCCTTCAAATTATGTGGGAAGCAAAGAACTTCTAGAGAGCCATGGCCATTACAGGCGGCCAAGTAACTGCCAACACTATTGACATTTTTCAAGATGTGGATGAATTTTGATTATTGTGCATTACAATGGCTGATATTTGACAATGTTATGGAAAAGCCTGCTATCAGTGGATGACCATGGTAACCTGTAACTATAGTTTCTCTAATAGTTTACCACGTTCTGTGGTCAAACATTGTACAGGGTGAATTCCATGTCACCTCATTTGGTATATTGGTCTTCTATACTATGCTTTTGTGTGGAAAAGCATATGCTTTTTCTATTCTTGTCTAGGATATAATAGTTTTTGTTAGCAAACATAGATATATGTTTTTTATTTTTCAATTGCTAGTAATTAATATGTTCAGTTATGCTTGTGATCACTATTTCCGTATCTGTTATATGCAGCCTTTTGATTGTTAGGATGTCGTCAAATTATTTCGTTCTTAA
>VDFB02300335.1:0-20601 GCA_007258455.2 Sequoia sempervirens
TGACCTCCTTGATTTATTGACAATCTATCATAGTTGCAACACTTGAGAATAAAATAAGATCGAGCTATTTTAATTTAAACCCTTTTTATTTGATAGTGGAAAACCCATTTATTGCTTTTACCAGTGGCGTTTGGGCATTTCTCTATTGATGTATAATCTCACTGATAGTTGCCAATCTGTCACACCTGCTGTACTTGAGAATAGAATATTGCAGAGGCTTAAATAATCTCTTTGGTTCCATTGTTGTCCTGTCACAGCAGCAACACTTGAACTTAGGATGGCTGTAGAGGTTTAAATAATCTCTTTGTTGCCATTGTCAACCTGTCTCAGCCGTAGCTCTGGAAGTTGCAAAGTTTTAACTTGAGATTTATATTCCTTGAGATGCCTGTTTCCTTCCAATGAACTCAGCCTTAATATCTTTTGTTTTCTTTTCCTTTTATTATCTCTTTATCACCATCGTTGTTATATGATTGTGCTACATCAATGCATATGCTGGAACTAACCCCAGTTGCATTTTCGGGCACATTATCCTTAGCAACCACCGTTTCAGCAAGGAGGGATGTATAATTCTGTGTTTAGGGTTCCCAGCCTGACTCAGCTGCAGCGCTTGAACATCATAGGAAGTTTAAAAGTTTTAAGTAACCTCCCTGATACTCTTCGCAACTTATCACAGCTGCAGTGTTTAGACTTTGCTGGGAGTATAAATTTAAATAATGTCTCTGATCCCATTCGCAACTTATCACAGCTGCAGTGTTTAGACTCTAGAGTGTGTATAAGTTTAAACAGCCTTCTTGTTTTTTTTTTCCTGTTGGCAATTTATCACTTTTGCAGTACTTGAAATTAGAATATTGTAGAGGTTTAAATAATCTCGCTGATTCCATTGTCAACCTGTCTCAGCCGCAACACTGGAATCATGATAGGAAGTTAAAGGTTTAAATAACCTGTTCCATGGTGCCCATTTTAGCACAGGCAAGACTGATGAAGGTAAAGGTTGTACAATCTGCCTTTCAAGTGTTTCTAGAACGATTTCATCAATCTAATTTGTGCAAATACTGCAATCATAGCATTCCTTGGGATTACAATTCTTTTAGGCATTCTGCCAGTAGTTAATGCCCTTCTCCATTGTACGCATATTGTCTACCAAACTAGTTTTGTTGTTTTTTTTTACTGTGAAGATATTCTTTTTTTTTAACCTCCTTTCCATATTTAATGGAAATCGTTCTTTTCCTTAAGAAAAACAAAAAAAACATGCGTTTACTTTATAATTCTTAAAAGGGACAGAGTAAAAGAAAGAGGAGAATTAATAGTTAAGGGGATTCAAGGAGGAAATTAGGTATATTTAAAAATATTTGATTAAGTAAAATTTTTTAAGAGTAAGGGGAGGGACTTAATATATAAATGTATATCTGTTAAAATATCACTCATATATCTGTATATAGGGGTATTTTTATTTCTGTGTATAAAAATATAGTTACAGAACCTTGATTTAATTTTGTTTTATAATGGAAGTATTGATAGCTAAATAACCAGGTAATATAACTTGGTAAATTTACTTTTATTTTTCTGGATGAGCCAGTAAAGAATTTCTATAGCAAAAATGAATTCCTTATACCCACTTAAGTTATTTATATTAATATTCAACATAGATAAATGAATTTATTAGCTTATATTGGAAAAAGAAGTATGTTAAATTGAATTTGTAAATTGCCGAATATTAATATTTATATTGATAATTTTAAATTTTGATTTAAAGATAAACATATGTTCATTTTAATAGGTATTATTATTCACAATTAAAGTAAATTACAAATATTTTATCCACTTTCTTGAAATTCTCAAGGTAAATTATGAATTTTCATCTGTTAGGTTTTAACTTCATCTCAAGTTTCTTTAGATTAAAGTGTTAGTAGGAAGCTGAATATCAAATTTACCTTATCCAGGTTGTGATTTATAAATGGATATAAATATTATTTAATGTGAAGTAGGTTGTTTGAATTATCTTGTTTAATTGGTAAATTTTTTCTTTCTTTAAATTAAAATTTTACTCATAGTTTATGTATATACATTTAAATCTTTGTAAAGTTAATTAATTCATGAATTTATAATATCATGTAATAAATGCATGTTTTTACTAAGTTAGGTTATTTGTATTTATGGATATGGCAGGCAGTTAAAACGTATGCCATAAATATTGGGCTAGTTCATTTAAAATTAGTTTTACTTACCGGTTATCTAAAGTTAAAATTGTTTACAAATTCTTTTACTAATAGATTTAGCTGAAATTTGATTGTTTAAACCAAATATGTTGCATCTGAATTAAATTTAATATTAAATTTTAATTATTTTAAATTAAAATAAAATTGGTAGCTCTCATATGTAGAGTTCATAGTGCGTATTTAATTAAAGGGTTTTATGGTGGAAATAAATTTAATTATAGTTAATTAATTAATTATTCTCTACATTATCTTCAGTAGAATTGAATTGTGTATACTCTTAAGGGAATAGACACTTATAGTTATCTTGAACATGTGTAGATAGTTATTTTTTCACCCTGAGTACTTGTCAAATTGATTCTTGATGCATACTAGTGATTCCTTTTGTTCATATTTCCCTCTTGTTTTATTCCACTTCTAGATATATTTTGGATATAATGGGAACCCAAATGTTTAGGTTACTTCCTTTTGATAGCCATGGGTAATATGTTGTTAGACTTCCAGAGGCGAAGGGAATATTTTATGTGTGTTGAATATTCTCGTGAATGGACCTTTGGATTCCATTGATTGTGATTTTATTTTGAGCTTGTGGGTGTACATTGTTCCATGATTTCCTTGCATTTTGGTGGTGATTATGAGCGATATGGTACATGCCTCACATGTGTTTTCATTTTATGGCTTTTATGTTTGGTACACACTTGTGATTGTGAGCTTTGTTGTGGAACTGTTGGGGATGGTGGCTCTTCATGGGGGCTGGTGCACAAAGGGGCTATTAGGGTAACCCATGGAAGAGTTTCCTAAACAAGTGATAATATAATTAATAAACTAGTGGGTTTGGGTAGCTAAAACATTAAACAAGATTAATGATGTGCCTCACCCATACCGTTAGTGCTTTCACAAACTAAGGATGGGATGAGAAGACCTGGTTGGTAAGATCACTGTCTTGTCCTCACGAAGCGGCATGGTTCCACATACGAGTCAACGCGGAGCGGGTAGCTCGAGATAGTCAGCCTGATAACCATAGGATGGAGTATTCGCGATAGGCTGTCTGATAATCCATGTAAGGCCATATTAGATACCTCCCATGAGATCCATTTATAATTTTCCTGCCGGTAGCCCTTGTATGTTGATGTAATTTATCATGTAATTTTGATGCACGAAGTTTGTCGCAATTTCGGATGTACTTGTTGATGTACTTATTGATGTACTTGTTGATGTACTTGTTGATGTACTTTTGATGTACTTGTCAATGTACTTTTGATGTACTTGTTGATGTACTTGTTGATGTACGTGATGATGTACCTGTCGATATACTACTTGATGTACTTGATGTACTTGTCAATGTGCTTGTTGATGTATGATGGGATGTTGTTCTATGTCAGTGTTGATGTTAGTCTTGTTTACTTGTAACTTGTTGGATATGGACCCTTTCTTGTCATTTCCTAGTACGGGGGGTGGACCTTTGGGTCCACATGGTCGGGTGGAACGTGCTATGCACCCATTGGGTTCCCAGCATGTGTTCGTGAGACAGATGCGAATGCAGAATTCTAGAGTTTTCCTTGGATCAAGAATTTCCTTCCTTTTGGTACCATAAACCTCATTTATGTACTCAATGTAATCTTCCCCATGATATAAGGGAAGCTCTATTTAATGTTTCTATTGTATCTTTGATGTTTATTATCTGTGGAAATATGCTCCACAATTGTAACATGAAACTATGAATTGAATCTCAATAAAATTTTGTATCTCTCTTATAATTATGGATGAATGTACGTTATCCTTATGTTTCTATTTTGCTTTCATCTAGATAAAAGTTCTATGTTTGTAATGACTATTCCATGTACCCCAAAGGATGTAGATAGCTTTGAAAATGCATAATCGCTTTTCATGTTAAGATTGTACATTTCCATCTTATACAATGTTTCACATTCAACAAAAAATAAAATGTGCGGTGTTTTGTTGTCCTTTGGGGTTAACACTGTGGAGCATTACATATTATGCATACACAATAAAAAATAGATACTTAAATAACACAAGATTCAAATAGAACTAAAATGTTTTCTAGGACTCAACACTCAATACCTACATATGGGACTGCAGGAAAAAGATACTAAGGAATAAGCTAGTTAATACACTTGAAGTTCCATCAACCTTTGTGCTCCTTTGCCATCTTCATCAAATCTAAGCAATATTAACTTCTTCAAAGTTGTTCTAATGTGTCTAAGGAACAGGATATGTGATAAACTTGTAATTCCATCATCTTTTCTTTTCACGTTCCATCTTCATCAATGCCTTTGTATCCTTATCCTCTTTTCATATGTCTAATATTATCTTTCATCCACGTGTTGATTTTCTCTTGAGTTGCTACTCCAGTTTTTATTTCATACGAGGCATTTCAGTGGTTTATGTTTGGGACAAAGCAGCCGTTGGAGAATACTAGTTCTCGTTTATTTCTTTCATTGACACCATGATGCTCTTTGGTTCTCACCAAGGACATCTCTGTCATGAGCACTAGAATTTGCATCCAAGCACCTCCATAAATGTTTATACCATGATTGTGCATCCAGAATGCTCGATGGACATTGGCAGAAGCACCATTCATGTTTTAGTGCTGGGAATTTGTGCAACCCTTCAAATTATGTGGGAAGCAAAGAACTTCTAGAGAGCCATGGCCATTACAGGCGGCCAAGTAACTGCCAACACTATTGACATTTTTCAAGATGTGGATGAATTTTGATTATTGTGCATTACAATGGCTGATATTTGACAATGTTATGGAAAAGCCTGCTATCAGTGGATGACCATGGTAACCTGTAACTATAGTTTCTCTAATAGTTTACCACGTTCTGTGGTCAAACATTGTACAGGGTGAATTCCATGTCACTTCATTTGGTATATTGGTCTTCTATACTATGCTTTTGTGTGGAAAAGCATATGCTTTTTCTATTCTTGTCTAGGATATAATAGTTTTTGTTAGCAAACATCGATATATATATATTTTTTTTTCAATTGCTAGTAATTAATATGTTCAGTTATGCTTGTGATCACTATTTCCGTATCTGTTATATGCAGCCTTTTGATTGTTAGGATGTCGTCAAATTGTTTCGTTCTTAATCTTTAACACATTTGTGTGGTTAAATTGTATCGAAGCAAATTTAACTGATCCTGGCAAGGTGAATCTCATTTAAGGTACTGAACTTTTCAATGTTTAGTATCCCGATAGTAGGAGGCAAGGATTTGGATCTCCATCTTCTATACAAAGAAGTGACAGCTCATGGTGGGGTAGAAATGGTTAGATAGGGTTAAAATCTCCTTATCTAATTAATAAGTTTTTAGGTAAACATGTTTAATTTTAAATCCTGGTTTTATTAAGATTGACTTTTCTTCTTAGCTTCCTATTATACTGTTCGCTCAATTTTAACATCATCGAATCATCAAATTTATGGAATACTGCAGAAAGGACTGCGGTCCTAAATAGCACAATATCTGACATTTTTAACATTGATCATGCCATGCATCTGCCAGTTTTCTCTAACACAACCAAAGGTTTATGCATACTCATTTGTTTCTCATATAGTTAAGCTTTCATGTTTAATATTCACAAAACCACATGATATGAACTTTAGAAGATATAATTGTGCATGGTGTGTCCATAATGGCCCCAGGACAATTCATCGTAGGAAAATTCATTGTCATATCAAATTCAACCACTCATCACCAGCTAAAAAACATTCAAAGTTTTAGAAATATTAAGTTTCCATGGCGTGAAAAATTTCCTGTAGTGAATTGTCGGGGTGAATTTTCCGACAGTGAATTTCCCTAATGCCATCCACATTTTCAAAAATGTATATTGTGTTGACATATCTGCAATTTAGTTAAACCCTGTAATTTTATTTTTGAAAATTCAATTTAGCTATAAGGAGAAAGAAATTCGAAATGTTTATATTTCTTGATTTTATGATAGTGCAACAGAAATGTAGTGAACTCTTTAGACGTTGTATTCTCTCAAACCCGGACAGAGCTATTACTTGGTAATTTGGCAATTGCATTTTGATCAGAGTTTAAAACTTATAGTTTAGACTTGCTCTATCACATGACACAGGTCATTAAAAATAGGACATGGAAAGAGATCTCTTTGGTGCTCAACTTCCCTAAAACAATTACGAGTGCCTCATTTGCTTTACGAAAGTATTTTTCTTATCTGCTTCAGCAGTATGAGGAGGTTTATTTATTGGAAGTGTTGTTACTGGCTAAATTGATGGAAAATTTTATCATGGTTACCTAGTCAATGTGCCAGTTGGGACAAGGAAAATGAGGCGTGTTTTGTACCATGTTCCTCCTTCCAGCACTGTACCACAGCATGCAACTATATCTCCCTTTATGAATAGCATGGGTAATGAGCTCAAAGCCGCTGTCAAGGAACATCAGATAGATCGAACGTAGCGGATAAAAGAAGCTAATGATTAGGAAGGATCAGTGAGGAAATTAAAGTTTACATTTAATAAATAAGTTAGTTATTAGGTTAGTTTTTTGTAATAAATAAATTAATAGTTAGTTCCTGTGAAGTTATTGATGTATGGGATTTTGAAATGGTTATTCACGGGGAAACAATGGCTTTAAAAAAATTCAAAATTCAATGTATCGGATGTATTTTTCCAGATGAATATAATGAAATTTCTCATCAACTTTGGTATTATTTGCAATATATTTCTTTAATATTGTTCTTTGTAATTTTGTTGCTCTACATTGGTATCAGAGCATTAATGATTCATGTGAGTCTATGATTAAAGAGCATATGGAGACTTGCTGTACAGGTGGTTTTTGAACTGGTTTTTTAGCACAAAAGTCATTTGAAGTGCTGCTTCTCTTGCCTTTACAATAGCTTCTCCGGATTGGGCATTGTGATGCATAGAGCTATTTGAAGGCATGAATAAAGGTTGCTGCACAAAGGGCATATGAGTGAACAAGGAAGAAATCAAAATCTATTTTTTGATCTTTGGTAAGCATTATTTCAATGTGTGAACTGACAGCCTGTAAGGAGGTGATATTTTACGAGTCTTTTTAAAAGCAAAAAATTTGCAGTTCATTCTGAATATTTATGATCTCTCTCTTTTTCTATAAAAGGGGAGTGATAAATGATGAGATTGATTTTATTTAAAGTGGAGAAATCATATTTTATTTCAAAGTTTGAAAGTCACGATTTTCATACATGGCAAGCCAAAGTGCAATTGGTTTTAATAGAGAAAGATCTCTCAGAGATTGTTAATGGAACTATTAGAAAACCACAAGATGTAGATGAACAATCAAAATGGACAGCAAAAGATCATAAAGCTACAGCAGTGATTGGACTTGGATTATCTGATGCATATTTACATAATATTGATTTGAAACCAAATATGGGAAAGTCTTAATTCCTTATTTGGTTCAAAGACTTTAAGTGCTAAAATGGGAATGAAGCAAAAACATCTTGGTTTGAAAATGAATGAGGATAATAGTATTGTTCAACATATTAGTACGTTGTGTTCTCTTCTTAATCAACATGCTAGAATAAAACGTACAATTGATGATCATGATGGCAAGATTATTTTATTAAATAGTATGCCTTCAAGTTTTGACAATATTGTGTTTACTTTAAACAAATTGAATCCAAGTCCAAGCTTAGAGAATGTGATATCTTATTTAATTGATGAAGAGAAAAGAGTCTCTAAAACTCACTTAACTTTTAAAATCTTCTTTATTTGCCAAAAATAAAAATAATGCTTCAATAGGAAAGAATAATTACAAATCCTTCTATTGTAACAAAAGGGGACACATTCTAATGAATACAGTTACAAATTTGAATGGTTGCTTGGAGGATTCTTATTGATCTATGGCTACTCCCATGCGGATTTATTTGTAAAATCAAACCTAGCATTGATTCTAGTCTTTGAGTCTTGGGAATCCACATGTTATATCTAATTATCTTTATTTTTCATTATACTAATGTGGGGTTGAATCTATTTTTCAATTATTTGAGATTGGAGCATTGATTATGTATTTCTCTTTTGAGATGTTGTATATTTGCGTATCTTTTCTGATGTGGATTTCATTTGGTAGGGAATATTCTTGGTCGCCATTATTACATTAGTGTGTATTGCAATGAGAGATGGTTATTGGGAGTGTATGATAGAAAATTGCCATCACTAGGGTTTACCTAGGACAACAAACCTTCTATACTCCACATTCAAGGAAACCCTAGAGATCTCAATCCAATGATAGGAATAGGAGAGAGAGAGATCTTGCAATAGGCTATCCTAGGGTTTGATTTATGACTACAAGAGGGGTTCACAACCAAGCTAGGGCTTGGAAAGACTAATGAAATTCAAGAGCTAATGTTCAAACCTAGTGATGCATGAAACTTGAATGAATGACCTAGAAATGCACATAAATCACAACAAAAAGATATAAAATCGTAGGCATGCACCTGGAAACCTGTAGGGGCTTGAATGAGAAATGGAAATGCTAGAAACATTAATTCTGAAGTTGAATGGAACTCATATGCTAGTTTGGGTGATTTAGTTGGGTTCTACTTCGATTCTCGTATTGGACACAAAATGTCCCAAACCTTCTCCCTCAGTCATCATCATGAAGCCTTTTCAATAATATGGCAAACAAAATTTGCATGCTCAAACTAGTTCAAACCCATTGCAAACTCAAACTCAATCCAATATGAATCTGCCACATGTCAATCAAATTCCAACTTTCACCCCCAATATCAAAAATGAAATACCCTCTTTTACTCATAACATTCAAAACCAAAACCCATCACATGCATTTGGGACCAACCTCAATTCATTCACCCCAAATATTGGATTGCAAAATGTTAACTCAAGCAAGTGAGAATCATCCTGTTGCAAAATGTAGACATTCAGATCTGAATGACACCTCGTGAATTCTACTCAGAGAAGAAAGGAATCCATCTTGGCATACCAAGCCCTAGGGGCCTGTTTGAGGCCATAGATAGACTTCCTCAATCTGCAAACCAATGAAGAATCCTGTATGAATCCCTATGGCTGCTCCATGTAAATCTCCTCATGAAGATCCCCATGAAGAAATGCACTCTTCACATCCATTTGATGTACAACCCAACCATGAGCTGCAGCAATAGCGAGTGTCAAGCGAATGGAGTTCATCTTAGCAACGGGTGCAAAGGTCTCAGTATAGTCAACACCTGGAACCTGTGAGAAACCTTTTGCCACAAGCCGAGCTTTGTATTTATTCACACTTCCATCCGCTGCATACTTAGTCCAATAGATCCACTTACATCGAACCATCTTTCTTCCCCTAGGAAGAGGAACTAAATCCCATGTATTGTTCCTCATCAAGGAACTATACTCTTCCTCCATTGCTGAATCCCATTCAGGAATGCCTGAAGCTTCCTTAAAGGATTGTGGATGTGAAGCAGTAGCAATATATGCATGTGGAAAATTCTGATGTTGTGACTGAGTCCTTCGAGTATCTGAAGGATCCCCAACAAGAGAACCTGCTGACTCAAGAGTCTGTCAAGCCCAACAAGGTCTAGGAGGAGATGAGGGACAAGGTGCCTCAGCTATAAGTGGACCCTACGAAGGTGTGATCTTGCGAGTCAAAGTTGAGGAAGAATCATCATCAGAGTCACTATCATCACTTTCCACTATGGAGGAAGGAAGAGAAGGGTTAGAGGTCAAGCTAGGAGAGCTTTCCTCAAAGTGAACGCTCCTCTCAATAAATAACTCATGTGTCTCTGGATCCAAAAGTCTATATGCCTTAACACCTTCAGGATATCCAACAAAGATGCAAGGCCTACTCTGAGGTTCCAATGCCTTGCACTTCTCTGGATGTATTCGTGCCCAAGTTGGACAACCAAAAACTCTGAAGTGTCTCTCAACTGGTTTTCTACCACACCAAGCCTCAAAAGGAGTCATACCCTTCAAAGCTTTATGGGGTACCCGATTTTAGATGTGAGTGGCACAACTGATAGCTTCTGCCCAAAATTGAGGACCAAGAGATCGAGCATGAATCATGCAGCTAGCCATTTCCTTAAGGGTTCTATTCTTTCTTTCAGCTACACCATTCTACTGTGGAGTGTATGCAACTGAATGTTGAAGATCAATCCCCTCAAGAGTACAAAATTCCTCAAGTCTATTGTTCACATATTCCCTTCCATTGTCTGTGTGAAGAATCTTGACTTGCTTCCCAGATTGCTTCTCAACATGAGCCTTGAAGGCAAGAAATCTGTCAAGCACTTCACTCTTGTGAACAAGAAAGTAGACCCATGTGAAGCAAGAGTAGTCATCAATGAAGGTGAGGACATAGCGAGCCTTGCTAAATGATGGCACTGGAAATGGACCTGCTACATCACTGTGAACCAACTGAAGAACTTTTGAAGCTCTCCAAGACTTCCCTTTGTCAAACTTCTCTTCTGGATGCTTACCCATGGAACAACCTGAACATACACCTTCAGAAAAGCTGATTTGAGGTAGTCCTGTAACCATAGCCTTGCAGCTAAGCTACTGAAGATAGCGGTAATTGATATGTCCAAACTGGTCATGCCATAGCTTGCTTTCTGAATTTGAATGAGTGAGAAAAGCTATAGAAGGAGACTTAGGTACAAAGTGGGAGAATGAGTAAAGTCGTGTGTTGTGATTGGCTTGTCCCACTGCAAGCAAGGCATCATCCTTAATTTCTTTGACCACAACTGAATCTGGTAGAAACTCAACTTTCTTGCCATCTCCAAAGTGAGTGATTTGGTAGATTTAGAGAAGATTGGCACTCAAGTTAGGAACATAGAGAACATTCTCAAATGTTCCATTATCCATGGCAACTGAACCTTCTCCTTCAACTTCCACTTGAGTATCATCTCCTATGAAGATGTGAGGTACCTTAGATTGCTCCAAAGAAGAAAACTGTTCCATTGAAGAACCCATATGATGAGTGGCACCCGAGTCAAGTATCCATTGCTATGAAGAACCTAAAGTAGCCACAAATGCTTTCCCTTTTCCTTTTGATTGTGAGGAAGTGGAAGGGGATGAATCCTTCTTCTTCTAGGCAGATGGCAAATTGATGTTATTCTTCTTGATGATGTTTGTCAACTCATCAATTCGCTTAGTGTGGCAATGATGCTCGTCATGACCAACCCTCTTGCAATATGAACAAGTTGGTCTCTCCTTGCTTGAATTTCCCTTCTTGGGAGAAGATGTAGAATTCCCTTGTGATGAAGAATTCCCTTGTTTCGGAGAGGATGATTGTGCTTTATCTTGTTGGTTCTTTGGATTAGATTGCTTTTGCTTATGATTGGAACCCTTTCCTTGAGTCCCTTGATTCCCTTGATTAGCCACCAAAGCTTTGGACTTTGAAGACTTAAGAATCCCCATGCTTACCAACTTTTCTTGTTCTAACATCAACATTTTTGTAAAAGTGCCAAATGTAGGCATAGTGAAAGAACTACCTATTGTCAAGCGATGGGTTTGGAAGCTAGAAACAAATGCTGCATATTCTGATGGAAGTTTTCCCAACAAATTGTAGGCCAACTATGCATCCTTCTTATCAATGCCACAATCCTTAAGCTGTGCTCTTAGCTCATTTCCCTTAGTGACATAGTCTTGGATTGTATGAAAATTCTTGGGATCTAACATTGTGAGATCATTGTCAAGCTGATAACCTTTAATCTCATCAACTTGGCCATACAATTGACCAAACTTTTCCCAAGCTTCTTTAATTGTTTTACACTTATCAATTTGAAAGATTAGATCTTTTGATACATATTTTCTTAATGTTCCAAGAGCCATAGTATTTTTAGTGAGCCAATCCAAATGAGCAACAGGATCAGCTTTAGGATCAGATGGTGCAACAATAGCTCAATCAATATAATGAGTTAATCCTTTTCCATTAACTTACTCCATGCATCAATTTTCCAAGAAGCATAATTATGTGGAGTTAACAAGGGAAACTTAGGAGAACCCATAGCAGAAAAATGAAAGAGAACAAGATAGAGAGAGAGGCACAATCACTCAAGACACCCCGCCAAATTCACTCAATCAAAGAAACCCCCCCAAAAAGATGATTTGGCACTTTATAATTAGTGCGTGTACAATGGCCACTTGCAAGCCAAGCAAAGTGGGATTCTGATTTTCAATGTTTTACAATAGCCTTAAGTAGGCTACAACAGACTCAAATGACTGATACAAAAGACCAAACTGAGATCTTATCCTTACAAATTCCCAAAATAGGCCAAAAATGACCAAGTGCTGAAAGTATAATTTCTGTTCACAAACACTACAAACTGATAGAACCACTATGAAGTTTAGAAAATATCATGCACTTTTAAAAAAAATGGCACCTGAAAAGGAGTTCGTATGAGCCTGAACGGAGCCCCGGAAGTTGCAAAAATGATGACAATCGAGCAAGATCTGAGACAAAACCAATTTTATGGAAAATCCATGCATCAAAATCAGAAAATAATTGCACCACTATGATGTACACAAAAAACTAGCCCAAATAAAAAAAAATTGCACCAAAAAAGGCCTCAAAATGACCAAGATATGAGCCTTTGAAGATGAACTGCAAAATCAAAAAGCTCAACGGAGTGGGGTCTAAAATTTTCAAAAAATTGCTGATGCAGTGCTGACATCAGCAAAACACTATATATTGATGCATTTGATGGTAGTTTGGCCCGAGTCATCATTATTTTCGCCCTTCTTTGGAAATTAGGAATATTGATTTCTTAGGAATCCCGCATTGTGGAATATTATTTGTAGATGATAAATGTTAAAATCTACGAGAATATTCTATTGCATTACACACCAACGGTACGCGTTTGCCTCTGGAAATAGAAAAAGATGCGCGGTTTTTAAATTTTTTGTTGACTGCCGAATAAACATCCCGGTGTTGCCGTGCTTAGCATTTTGGAGAGGAACCGCCCCGAGGTTAGCGGTGAACACGGCGAAGTAGCAAATTGCGTGGCTACGATTAGGGCTGGCGTGAATACGGTGGTACCCTCCGTCTTGGATGCGGCGAGGTACTACTGCGTTACCACACTTTCAGAATATCATATATATATATATATATATATTTTTTTTTTGTGATTTTTAAAAAATAAAAACTTTATAATTACAATAAAAATCTGTGGAATATAATAAAATTTTTGATTTTTTTTTATTGAAAAAATTTTCGCAGAAAAAAAAATTTCTGAAAATTAAAATTTCGTACCGACTATCATAATGGATGGGCCGTACGGCTCGACCAGCAAATTTTTTTTGCCTCGACGGACAACTTGCTCCGATTTGGACGATTTGGCAGTCGATTTATGGGCTTTTGGCCCTTCTGAGCACGATGGCGAGGTCCTTTTTCGGCTGAAAATGCTCCAAAGTGGTAGCTACCACTTGGATCTGGTAACCACCTCCAATCTTCCACCCTTTGCAGATTTGGCCTCCAATGTCCAACTGAGATGAAACAAAAGGCAAATTTGACTATTTCGGACACTCCAGACGCAATGGCGAGCTCAGATCTGATGCAACAAGCTCCCGAAATGCTCCTACAACACAAGGCCAATAATGGAACCCTCCAAGAATCTCTCCAAATGACTAACAAAAGGCACTCCAAAAGATCTGATACCATGTAAGAATTGGCTATGAAGGTAGCCACCCAAGATCTAGAGGCCTAATAGAAAGCACAAGCAAAAGAGAGATAGAAACAAGATGACAAGAATAAACTGTATTATGTCAATATGATAGAATGTAATGAGCAAATAGTACATAGGAGACTCCTTGGATATATAGCCAAGGTGAGAACATAGAAGGGCATAAGATTGTGACAAGTGTCGTAATCTTATGACATGAGACAACTATGAAAAGTTATCACTCCGCCTAAAGTGGAAAGGTGATAATGTGATAATCACCACAAAAGGTGGATCTCCCACAAAATGTGGAGAGATAATCACATGATGTGTCCACAAAAGGTGGAAGTGATGTGGTAATGACATGTCAAGTCCACCAAAAGTGGAAAATCTCCAACAACCTCCTATGTGGTCCCTAAGTAAACCTAACTAAGGTGTAATCAAGACCTAGAACAAGGTACAAGACATTTAATTACACCAACAATTTTGAACCTAAATAGATCCCAATCGAGCATTATGGTAAGGCCTTTGAGATCGTGAAACATAAAGGTTATGATGGAAACAACGAACTCGGTTTACACAAGAGTGGAAAGAAAAAAACATTTGATACCTTCCAAGCGGCCAAAGAACATAAGGCTAGGGTATGAACCACGAAAAGTGAATGCTCCTAGTACCAAGGTGCTTTCAAGAGGGAATGTTAGTGCTTCAAAAGATATCGAGGCATCTAAGGATTACCATGCTAAGATTGACTCTAAAGAATGGGAGTGGGAATCTTATAGGCACATCCAATGACTACAATCTAGCTAATACCTTTCACAAAATTGACTTATCGAATCACCCAACTGAAGGCTACGCTTGGATCGATTCCTTTTGTGATATCGATAATACTTCCACTTTCACCTTATCCTCCTCTTCACTAAATCTCAACAACATTGATGATGGCATTTCTCTTGTATACCTGCAAATGATAGAGTGGGACCAGCAAGGAGAACCCACCTTAGACACTTTCGAAAATGATGAAGCAATAGCTGAGTTTATGGGACTACGTGACAACATACCATATGGGGATCCTAAAGCTGGCTTTACTATAGATATTGACAACACAACATACTTTTGGGTGTATATCCCACCCTACAGTCGCAAAAGTAACAATAATAAAATAAAAATGAAAGGTCTTTACGAAAAAATTGAAAGGCATCTCTAGACCTAGAAAAAGTAAAAAGAAAGGACACATCTAAGGGTTAAAACCTCTGCGAGGCACCCAAGGATGGAGGGTTGAACTTACTTCCCATAAGTCAAGAGAAATCACCAATGCTAGTAGAGAAGTCTATCAAAGTCAACATGAGGACTGATGAAAATCTCAAAATTATCCAATTTGCGGTATCTTTCATGAAAAAAAGCAACCAAAGTTTCACGCCTTCTTCATAGAAAAACATATCAAATTCACTTGCTCTTATGCAGACACACTAGTTTTGGATCTTGAGTTGGTATTACATCACTTGTCATTATTTATTGACACTAAACCAATCAAACAAAAGCTAAGGAAAATGCATCCTCAAATCGCCCTGTACTGGTAAAGGAAAAGTTAAAGAAGTTACTTCATGTTGGCTTCATTCGACTTATGGACTATGTAAAGTGGATTTCCAATTTGATGCTAGTGACAAAGATAATGGGAGGAATCCGCATATGTGCTGATTTTAGAGAGTTAAACAAGGTGTGCCCAAAAGACGATTCCCCTTTACCGAACGTTGACACCATAATGGACTTAAGAACAGGGTATGAGATGCTACCCCTCATGGATGGTTTCCCAGGATACAATCAAATGAGGATAGCTCCTAAAGGCTAGCAAAAGACAAATTTCACATGTCATTGGGGAGCATATTGATGAAAGTCAAGCCATTCAGACTGAAAAATGTTGGAGCTCCATATCAGCAAGCCATGACCACCATCTTTCATGATCTCATGCATACCCTTATGAAATATTTTGCGGATGACCTCCTAGAAAAGTCATTGTCAAGGGATGATCATTTGTGAGTGTTAGAAAAATATTTCATGAGATTAGAAGAATACAAAGTATGACTGAATCCAAAGAAATGTGCGTTTGGAGTAACATCGGGAAAAATCCTAGGGTACAATGTCTCTAGAAGAGGTATTGATGTCGACCATGCCAAAGTAAAGGGCATCATAGGCATACCACTACCAACCAATATAAGCCAATTACAAACACTCCAAGGTAGATTAAAATCCCATTGAGCTCAACTACAGTCCCATTGAACGTGCCTGCCTTGCAGTGGTTTTAACCACTCAAAAACTCAAGAGCTACATGTTAAGCCATCAAACGAAGCTCGTAGCCAAGATTGGCAGACCTTGAAATATCTCCTCAGTAAAGAAACTTTGATAGGAGGGTCATCCAAATGGGTAATGATACTAAGAGAATAAGACATGCAGTATGTTGAGTGGAAAGAAATAAAAGGACGTGTTATAGCCGACCAACTCACAAATGTACCCACTAAAGTAATTACTTAACTCATGTGTTTAATTGATCCTAGACTTGGTATTGGAGATCACTATCTCAAAAATCTAAATAATCAGAAAAATCCAAAAATCCAAAAAAATCATAAAGATTTAAAAATCCAAAAAAACAAAAACATGTCACAAACCCAAGAAAATCAAAATATCCTCAAAAATAAAAATATATTGAAATATTCCCAACAATTCAAAAACATCCAAATAACGTTTAAAATCCCAAAAACACTGTCAAGTCATGTCAAGTCAACGAATATAGAACTATGTTGCCTCAGCGACTTCGCATAGGCAAGGCCATCATCGATGAGCCCTTGAGGCACTAGGTCAGTCCTTAGGTTGTGTCAAATAAAGTCAATCATCATTCATAATAAAGTATCTTTTTCTTGAAAGTCAAGGTCGAACTATGACGTCTCTACGCACGTTATGTAGGCAAGGCCATTTTGTCAAGTTAGTCACTATCCATAACATAAATCAATTAGACACAAACATTCATCTCAGTCTCAGACAAATCATGAAGCAATCAGATAAACTATCTAACTCGCGTTCAAGCCAAACTGGTCAATTGCCTAATTAGTCAAACATCAAATCAACAATTACCAATCAATCAATGGTCTTATTAGGAGGTGGCATTATCAAAACCATACTCAATGTCTTATACGACATTCCTCGTTTCTTGAAACCAAACTCGACCTTATCGTTTATTGGATACAAGATGTTTCCTTCCTAAAACTAGACATTATCATTCAACAACCTTATCATTTTCCTTATACAACATCTTATAGAACATGCTCTGTTTTCTTAAACCAGGCGTTATCAATCAAACAATAACTCTATCAATCAGTCAATCAACCAACCAATCAATCCTACCAATCATATCAACAAACAATCATTGGCAAAGAAAATATAAATGGCTGTTGCTTTTGTTGGTTCATTTTGTTTTATATTTTTCTTGATTAATCATTTGGTCATATTACTAGGCACCTTGAGGATGTCCCAAGAAGGATTTAGAGGAGCGATGGTGTCTCATGATCTACTTTTTCTTTGATTTTGTTTGTGGTTTGTTTTTATGTAGGACTGCAGGTACCGGGCATCGACTCCACTTGCATCATCAGGTCTGAGCGTGCCTAATATACCCAATGGTTATGACATGGTTTAAGGATTTGACAAGGAAGTGTCCATGTCTGTGTCTGGTCGTCTGTCAGTATTTCGTCTTGTTATGGTATCGTACTATTTTATGATTGATCATTTTAAGTCATAAATCTTGATGCGTTTATCATGTTATTTGGATGTGTATCAATCTGGATAATTGGTAAATTAATGTAGTGCTTGTATCAAGCATAGTCATTGCTTATGTTCATTTAGGCCTTGTTTTGAAGCTTCATAGCTTATTTTTATAATATCGATTTAATAAATTAAATTATTAATTTTTAATAATTTAAATGTTAGATTGATGTAAACGTTAAACTATATTGAAATTTAAATGAAACACAAAATTGCATAATGTTTATTTTAATTTAAATTCACAAAGTTTATAATTTAATATTAGATTTAAAAATATTTGATGGAGGGATGTAATATAATATTATCCCTAAAGTAAAGTTTTGAAAATAAATTCAAATAATAAATAATAATTAGACGTATATGCATATATATATTTATATTAAAAGTTTTTTTTTTAATTTCTATTTTATCCACCCGAGATTTTATTAAATTGAATAAGCATGAATTAATACAGGATAAATTAGTTTTGATCAAATGAATTTAACATTTTAATTCCCTCTGTTAAAAAATAGTGGGGGTAGAGTTCTTCTTTCATCGTAAATTAAATTGCTACTTCTGATTTGGCTGTACTTGATGAATGTGTCCCCATATTTCTCCAAAATTTGGGCAATAAATAAATATATATATGGTCTTGTTTAGGTTAAAGATTCATGGAGATTACTTTAGGGTAAATTGATAATGTCTATTTTTCCAGATTCAACCGGTTTCATCTGTAGCACTTAAACAAATAGAAAGTTAAAGGTTTAAATGACCTCCTTGATTTATTGACAATCTATCATAGTTGCAACACTTGAGAATAAAATAAGATCGAGCTATTTTAATTTAAACCCTTTTTATTTGATAGTGGAAAGCCCATTTATTGCTTTTACCAGTGGCGTTTGGGCATTTCTCTATTGATGTATAATCTCACTGATAGTTGCCAATCTGTCACACCTGCTGTACTTGAGAATAGAATATTGCAGAGGCTTAAATAATCTCTTTGGTTCCATTGTTGTCCTGTCACAGCAGCAACACTTGAACTTAGGATGGCTGTAGAGGTTTAAATAATCTCTTTGTTGCCATTGTCAACCTGTCTCAGCCGTAGCTCTGGAAGTTGCAAAGTTTTAACTTGAGATTTATATTCCTTGAGATGCCTGTTTCCTTCCAATGAACTCAGCCTTAATATCTTTTGTTTTCTTTTCCTTCTATTATCTCTTTATCACCATCGTTGTTATATGATTGTGCTACATCAATGCATATGCTGGAACTAACCCCAGTTGCATTTTCGGGCACATTATCCTTAGCAACCACCGTTTCAGCAAGGAGTGATGTATAATTCTGTGTTTAGGGTTCCCAGCCTGACTCAGCTGCAGCGCTTGAACATCATAGGAAGTTTAAAAGTTTTAAGTAACCTCCCTGATACTATTCGCAACTTATCACAGCTGCAGTGTTTAGACTTTGCTGGGAGTATAAATTTAAATAATGTCTCTGATCCCATTCGCAACTTATCACAGCTGCAGTGTTTAGACTCTAGAGTGTGTATAAGTTTAAACAGCCTTCTTGTTTTTTTTTTCCTGTTGGCAATTTATCACTTTTGCAGTACTTGAAATTAGAATGTTGTAGAGGTTTAAATAATCTCGCTGATTCCATTGTCAGCCTGTCTCAGCCGCAACACTGGAATCATGATAGGAAGTTAAAGGTTTAAATAACCTGTTCCATGGTGCCCATTTTAGCACAGGCAAGACTGATGAAGGTAAAGGTTGTAGAATCTGCCTTTCAAGTGTTTCTAGAACGATTTCATCAATCTAATTTGTGCAAATTCTGCAATCGTAGCATTCCTTGGGATTACAATTCTTTTAGGCATTCTGCCAGTAGTTAATGCCCTTCTCCATTGTACGCATATTGTCTACCAAACTAGTTTTGTTGTTTTTTTTTTACTGTGAAGATATTCTTTTTTTTTAACCTCCTTTCCATATTTAATGGAAATCGTTCTTTTCCTTAAGAAAAACAAAAAAAACATGCGTTTACTTTATAATTCTTAAAAGGGACAGAGTAAAAGAAAGAGGAGAATTAATAGTTAAGGGGATTCAAGGAGGAAATTAGGTATATTTAAAAATATTTGATTAAGTAAAATTTTTTAAGAGTAAGGGGAGGGACTTAATATATATTTTTATATATATAATTTTGTTACATATAATGTTTATGTTGATATAAATGTATATCTGTTAAAATATCACTCATATATCTGTATATAGGGGTATTTTTATTTCTGTGTATAAAAATATAGTTACAGAACCTTGATTTAATTTTGTTTTATAATGGAAGTATTGATAAGTAAATAACCAGGTAATATAACTTGGTAAATTTACTTTTATTTTTCTGGATGAGCCAGTAAAGAATTTCTATAGCAAAAATGAATTCCTTATACCCACTTAAGTTATTTATATTAATATTCAACATAGATAAATGAATTTATTAGCTTATATTGGAAAAAGAAGTATGTTAAATTGAATTTGTAAATTGCCGAATATTAATATTTATATTGATAATTTTAAATTTTGATTTAAAGATAAACATATGTTCATTTTAATAGGTATTATTATTCACAATTAAAGTAAATTACAAATATTTTATCCACTTTCTTGAAATTCTCAAGGTAAATTATGAATTTTCGTCTGTTAGGTTTTAACTTCATCTCAAGTTTCTTTAGATTAAAGTGTTAGTAGGAAGCTGAATATCAAATTTACCTTAGCCAGGTTGTGATTTATAAATGGATATAAATATTATTTAATGTGAAGTAGGTTGTTTGAATTATCCTGTTTAATTGGTAAATTTTTTCTTTCTTTAAATTAAAATTTTACTCATAGTTTATGTATATACATTTAAATCTTTGTAAAGTTAATTAATTCATGAATTTATAATATCATGTAATAAATGCATGTTTTTACTAAGTTAGGTTATTTGTATTTA
>VDFB02300340.1:0-12635 GCA_007258455.2 Sequoia sempervirens
GGTGTGTTGGATGGATATTGATGGTAGGACGATTGTGGATTCTGAGATGATGTTTGGAGATGGGCGTATGGGTGAGGAGGTGGCATCCCCTGCTGATACGCCAAGGGACTTTGTTGATAAAGAGGTTGCTGTTGCGAGGCGGGATATGGATTGGTTAGGTAGTTATGGGTGGCGTATTGTTGGGAAGTAGGGAGGAGATGTTGTTGATTAGCTTGCGGATATTGGGGGTGTTGATATGACTGTTGCGATGCCACATAGGAGGGTTGTTGTTGATATTGTTGCTGGTTATAATAGTTGTAATGATGGGGTGGTTGTTGATGCACAGTTGGCGGCTGTGGTGGGCGAGATGGGATGTTTTGCGGTGGTTGCGCTTGCGGGCGTAAAATGGACGCAAGGAACGGAGATATGGTCGAGGCTGAAGGCCGAGGTTGATTTCCTTGTGGTTGATGTTGTGATGGTTGTGTTGAAAATAGGGGATTGACCAATGGTGGTTGTTGAGGTGGAGTTGCGATTGAGATGTTGTGCGAGGGAGGTTGTTGAGTGCTAGTGGGAGCATAGGCTTGGGGAGGTTGTTGAGATACGAATGACGATGAAGGAGGGATGTTGGATTGGGGCGGTTGTTGGGATATGAATGACGATGGTGGAGGATTGTTAGATTGGGGCGGTTGTTGGGGTATGAATGACGATGGTGGAGGATTGTGAGATTGGGGTGGTTGTTGGGGTATGAATGACGATGGTGGAGGATTGGTAGCCCCAGGAGGTGGGGGCAAGGCGGCGAAAGGGTTGCCCCCAGTGTTGACAGGAGGCGGGTTTGAGGAGAGTGGTGCCGGTAGCATTAATGGTTGCGGTTGCGGAATGTTTTGCGGCATGCCATAGGCAAAAGGATCATTGGGGTCAATGGTTTGGGGTGTTCCCATGACCGAGATGGTGGGATGTGTGGGATTGCCAACGGGATATAGGACAGCGTTGCCGAATTCAGGTTGGTGCCAACCTTCTACGAAAGGAACGTTGGGGACATATGAGCTACTGGGGATGTCATGTGAACCTTGGGGTACATTAGATGTGGAGGTGCCATATTTGGGTAAGTCGACACCTGACGGCATCTTGACACCTTTGTCAATCAAGTGAGCCAAGATTTTGTCCCCATGTCTTTCGAGAAGGCGTTCTGTCATTTGTGCATTAACAGGGTTGCTGAAGTGTTCCTCGAATGTGAGCTCAGGTTGATCAGCCATGTTTTCTTCCCCAGGTGGTGACGTGTTTTGACCATCCACATTGGATTGTGATGAGGTACTGTTGTGGGGATCGTGAGGGATGTTCATTGTGTTATTGGGATCTTGAGGATTGTTTGATTGGGCATTCAGGGCTTGTTGGTCAGCCATTTTCTTTGCCTGTGATCGGGTCTGAACGGGCATGCAAGATGATGAGAGGGATCAAGATACTAGAAAGACCTTGATGATGAAAGATTGATTCGATTTGATGGGAGATTGATTGATGACGATCAGTTGGACCGATGTGGATTGATTTGATGATACCTGATTAGTCCAGGTTTTGGATTTTGATCTGGATAGATTTGATGATGTGGGGGTTGGATTGATCTGATGATTAGGATTGATGTGATGATAAAGATGATGAAGACCGAGATCCACAACCGAGTTTAAGAAGGATCCTTGGTAACACTAGGTATTGATTGAAAGGTGGAGGTATGATAACGACACCGAATCCGACTTGAGATAGAAGCGGATTGATTGGGTCGAAAAGGATAACTGACTTAAGACGGATAGCGATCCTAAGCCAGCTACGATGATTGTGATTAGGGATGAACACCTAGGTCAACTTGGATGACAACTCCGACGAGGTTTAAATCGGAGATCGGAGATGAAAGCGGGGTTAGGACGGATGGGGAGTGTCCCAAGATGGATGAATGGCTCTCGAAACAAGCAAAAGAGTGTTCGGGATAAATGACTCTTAGAACGAAGGGATGGAGGCTCAAAACGGACGTTCAAATGTTTGTTTTGGATGCTGAATGGTCGTATCGATGTTCAAAACAAAGGGACAATGAATGCCAAGTGATGATACAAGCTGGTCAAAGGACAGGTCCGCCACAGCACAAGGACAGGTCCGCCACTGCACAGGGACAGGTCCGCCACTGCACTAGGACAGGTCCGCCACAGCACAAGGACAGGTTCGCCACAGGGTTGGGACAGGTCCGCCACAGGGTTAGGACAGGTCCGCCACTGCACTAGGACAGATCCGCCACTGCAGAAGGACAGATCCGCCACAGGGTTAGGACAGGTCCGCCACTGCACTAGGACAGATCCGCCACTGCAGAAGGACAGGTCCGCCAAAGGATAAGTTTAAGTTGGATGTTTTGGATGGATGGGTAAGGCAAAGGACCCAAAATATAGCAATCATAAAAAGACTTGGCCAAACTAATAATCACTGGTTTTGCACGAGAAAGACAATTCAAACAGCACAACCCTAAGATTAGTAAAAAAATGGGTATGGTCGACAAAGTCTTCTACTCTAGGATGCACATGGTTGCTAAGGAGTCCTCGATATACACCCGGTACGTGAGGCCCAAACCGTGAACACCAACCCGTTACAAGCGTGAGTCGGGAACCTTAGCGAGATACTAAAGGCTCGGACCGCTCTTGCGTCATCCCAGAAGCCTTGCATGCAATTAGGATTGAGATACAAGCTTTTGCTCTCCCACAGCCCCGCCGCCACCCGTGGTGCGTGGTTGGAATAAATCCCTTGGGGTGATAGAAATCCCATCACGAGGTCCCACAGAGAAGTAAAAAGAGGTGACCAAAGGACTTGGAAAGCCTGATTTCGTCCTTTGAAGGATAAACCAAATGGTATGAAGTTGGATCACGTCAAATAGCTGAAACCATGAAACAGGTTTATTGACCCCCTTTAATTAGTATGCTATTTTACCAAAGACAATCGAAAAAACTTAAAATTTTTTATGGGAGGCCGGGTTAGCCACTCTGCTTGAGGGAGACGGTCAGCCACTCTGCATGGGCTGGTCAGCCCAGCTGGAAGAGCCAGGATCCACACTAATGAGGGACCCGAGATTAGCCCCTAGAGCAGGTCCGCCCAGCACAGGGCGGTCAGCCTCTGTCGGGGCAATTCCCGCCCACTATAGCACCTTGAAAGAGTACAAAAAATAGCAAGCGTGAAAAGAAATAGGCAGTTTGTGGGTCCCCATAGAGCCGTGCGAGAAATGTGATAGGTCGAGATGTGGCGTTAGAAGCGAAGCTGACAAGTAAAAGAGTGCAAATAAACACTAAAACAACCTACACCTCAAGATTAGCCTAAGTTGGAAACAAAACAAGATAAAAGCAACAAAACAGAACTTTATACCTTGCGTCGAATCGATCCTTTGGTTGGCCCTTCGATCTTTGATGTGTATGCTCCTTGGATGGCAAGTAGATGCAAGCTAAATGATGTTGTGAGATGAGTGCAAGTGGATGAAAACAAGAAAATGGCTAAGTATAAGTTGAGAAACAAAGCTGCCAAAGAGTTTGGCTATGAAGCCGTCTCCCCCAAAATATAGAGGAGAAAGAGGGGGTGTTATGGGATTTTTGAGAATTCCTAGGGGGAAATGAATGAGTCAAGATTGAGGCTGCAAAATATCAAGATGCTTGGGCTAAGGTGGGTTAGAACTTACGAGCCCTCACATCTTGACATGTAACAAATTATCAGCCTAGAAGGGCAGTGGACCTTGGTGGAAGGAAAAGGATATGACATGGAGGTACAAAAGTACCTTGGGATTGGACAAGATCTCCTCATAAAGGGAGGTCCTTGTCCCCCATGTGGAGTGAGAGGACATGTAGTAGGGTACCAGTATTCCTCATGGGGAGATAGGAAAGAATAAAGAATAAGTGAAGGACATGTAGGAAAGTAGAGAATTAAAAATTCCTTTTGGGTGCCTTGGGGGATTAAATGTGAATTAAAAATTCACATAGGGAAGTGGAGTGCCTTGTCCAAAAGGAGAAAGCCTTTAATAAGGTTGACTCAAGGACATATGCCATAAATAGGATGGGGATTAGGTTAGGCTAATCAAATGACTAAGGTTGTGCAAGTACTCAGTTAGAGGGACTAATGACTCATTAGAAGCAAGTGGGAAATTATGGAGGATGTGACCTTAATGATGGTTAAGAGTGTGCACATGCTAACTCCTGTTAATTAGAAGAAGATGAAATAATTAAGATGGATTAGGGGACCAACTTGCAAAAGTTGGAGGATGTGACCATGAGAGAGAAAAGAGGAATTAAAAATGAATTTTAATTTAAAAGGGGAATATGACTAAATTAAATAAAAGGGTATATTTATTTAATTTAGAGGAGGAAGAGGGGTAAAGTATTAAATTAAATACTTTAGGATCCTTATGCAAGATGGAGGGTATTAATTAAGCAACTGGTTTAATTAATATTGATATAGGGGATGAACAACCGGATGAATAAGGAGACGCGTTTGATCATATGGAAGTGATTAAATTGGATGTCTACACTTCCTAACATTAAACTGACTATAAGCCCATACTTGATTTGCCCATAAACTGAGTTCTGACATCATTTTACAAGGTTTAAACCATTTTAAGCAAAATGCCTTAATGAAGCAAAAAAAAATTGGTTTGGGTACAACAAATATCAACTTTTATAATTAATTATAATTAAAGTATTTACTTTAATAATAATTAAAATATCATAACTCCTTTAATAATCAACATTAATTAATTATGTCAACGCCAGAAGGTAGCCCACTGATTCCTCTATTCACCAGGGTGCCTTACTATAAATGGAAAGATTGGACCCCAACATTTGAGTGACTTACTAAAAATAGTATGCATAAACAGAGCCCAAAACACTTGAAGATCACCTTTGAATATGCCCAAGAGCAGGAGAAGAAAACACTATGAATTTCCATCTAAGAACCAGATAACTCCCTCACAAGGCCCTCTAATCACCATCATTAGCCTACAAAGACCAAATGATAAGCTAATCGTCAAACACTGATGCTAGCTTAAAAAAGGGACATTACAAGAGATGTCACAGTGTGGCACACAACCCTTAAGTTAGTTATATTAGGTCATGAATTATATTAGGTACTTAGGAGGCCAACATGGGTTTTAGTGGTTTACCCCTCCATTATGTTTTTTTTTTTTGTGCCAGAGGTATCCCCGCGACCCAGCCTAGTGCCCAACCAACCTTGCCTTGGTCTTACATTTTGCCACGTTCGGGTCCAGGAGGGGAAAACTGAGGCGAGAGTAATCCTCTGGGGATGCACGCAATCACTCTCAAACCATGTGCATCAGGTAAGCCCGGGCCTCAAAGTCAAACCCAGAACCTACAAGGAGCAAACCCACAGCCCAAGCCAAGGTAGCGGGTTTCCATTATGTTATTATTATGTTAAGAGGAGATCTATATTAAGACGGTGAAAATCATTGTAAGGACATGCGATAAGTATGATATATGTTTGGTATCTCTTGGAGATATAGTGTGGAGTAGCTTCTTTCATAAGGAGTGTTGTACAGTGTTACCCTGCCTCAAGGGTTTATTCTATTTTTTGCATAAATTAGATATTAGGGCATCTTGGCAAACAAACATCTATTATGGTATGTGTGACATATCTTCTACATTGCATTATTTTCATTATCATATGTGGATCTTATCAAGTGGTATCAAAGCTACGATTTGGGCAAAAGTGAGGACAAAACCTTAATTTTTGAAGATTCACCTATATCTTCCAAACAGCTGTGAGTTTTTCTATAATTTTTTTATTGGATTTGGAGGATCAGTTAAGGAAGCTATAGTCTGAAATTCAACTCTTGATCATCAATATTAAGTGAGTTATTGCAATTTTATGTCAAAACCCTATATTTTGAAGATTTGCCTATATCTTCCAAACAACTGAAAATTTTTACGGAAGTTGGCAGATCAGATAAGAAAGATACAATCCAAATTTCAGCTTTTGATCATCAATGTTGAGTGAGTTATTGCAATTTTATGTTTTTCATAATTTCACTCTCCAAGGCACAAATCACATAATTTTTATATTTTTGGAAAGCTCATCAAAATTCATTGAGGATCTATTATTTGTATTTTTGGTTTTGAAGCCAACATTATGAAACAATCCAATCAAAGTTGGATCAACAGTATGGATAAAAAAGTATTCCATTATAAGATTGTTTTCATAAAACCCTAGTAATTCAATGGAGTGTCCTAATTTTGGTGGAAGAGGAGATGCGTCAAAATGGTGGCACCAATATAAAAGAGCTTATGGTCAACAAATAATATTGAATACATATTTTTGTATGCTCTTAAAAGGTGAAGTTAACTAATGATATGTTCCATTGCATAAGAATATTTCTTCTTTGGATGAACTGAAACAAGCTTTCTTAGATAGATAGGCACCAAAAGAAATAATAGGAGAGAAAGAAAAGGAGAAGAAGAAAAAAATAAGAGGATAATGAATAGAAGATGAAGGATAAAATTACATGCATTTTAGCTCCAAGTAAGGAAGATTCAATTCTTCAATTTCATGGAGGAATTCAAAAGGAAAAACTATTGTTTTTAGAACCCTAGCAGCAAGTTTAACTTCATCAACATGATATTAGCCAAAAAACTATAGATACAAGCAAAGCACATCAAGGACAATCAAAAAATGGGTAAGGATATTCACTTTTTTGAAAAATTTAAACCTCTTCATGGATAAATATGTTTTGCATTCAAACTTGCTTTGGATATGGTTGGGTTGGATATTGTCCTTGGTTATCCTTGGTTAGAATCTTTGGGAACAGTAAAAATTAATGTGCAAAATAAGTTCATGAAGCTTTGGTGTAGGAGAAAAAAAGTTACATTACAGAATATTACACGGAGACCAAAGAAAAGTCAAGTTAAAGCAAGTTCAAGAAGCTACTGATGATGGCACTAAAAAATTAGAGGACAAACAATAGGAGCAAGATGTAAAGAAAAAAGAGGAAAAGATTATTTCCCATTATGAGCCAAAAAGCAAATGGAAAAGAGGAAGGAAAATAAAAAAAGATTCCAAAGATAGAAAAGGATGCAATATATAGACACCCACATCATTGTGAGAGCCAAGAAAGGAATGATACTACATGGAATAAACAGGCCAATTACTATGGATCTACATGTACTCTAAGGATCAATTACAACAATCAATGGCATCATAAAAGTAATAGCTATTCGTGGAAAAAAAGAACATACTATAATGAAGAATGGAATTACATAGGTGTAGCAAAGTGTGGATCAAGAATGGGATCTAGGTACCATCAAGCTAAAACCACTAAGAATATCACTTGTGGATGGTCAGATGATAGGACATGACACCATATTTGTAATGACTTGCCACAATCTTAAAATTTAGCTTCTTCTCATGTTTTGGGGACAAAAGATGTCAAGGAGTGATGGCATGTTATGTACCTAGGGATATGATACTATAATGTATATAAATGGATGGAGATGTCGATATGTGGCACACATCCCTTAAGTTAATTATAATGGGTCATGAATTATATTACGTAATTAGGAGGCCTACATGGGTTTAGTGGTTTACTCCTCCATTATGTTATTAGGTTTATATAACTAAGGTAAATGTCATTATAAGGGCATGTGATGAGCATGATATTGTGTTTGGGATCTTTTGGAGATATAGTGTGGAGTGGCTTCTTCCATAAGGAGTATTGTACGATTTTACTCTACCTCAAGGGTTTAGTCTATTTCTACATATATGGCTATTAGGGCATCTTGGCCCATGAACATCTCTTGCAACACGTGTGATATATCTTCAACATTGTGTTATTTCCATTATTATACATGTGGATCTGACTAAGGAAAGCATAAATAAAAGACTCTTAAGTATTTCAGCTTTAGAATTAGAGCCTACTAATGATAGGAAAAAAATAAGTTCTTACATAGAGCTATAGTGTCAGAAATTGCATACCTTGCAATTTCACCTACACTTTTTGTATCCACTTTAGTGTCCACTCTATTAGCATTTGTGTAGGCTCATCTTAGCCCTTGCATCATCCTTTTTCCCCTCAGGATGCTCAAGACCCCTTTCCAACAGCCACCTTCTTGCATCAATTTTGCATTTAACCTTGTGTTTTTCTCATTTCCCACCGTTTTTAGCATATTTTGTATAGACACTAGCGCACCGCACAAACATTTGCACGCTACGCTAGCATCCCATGACATTTTAACATTCAAATTCATTCGCGAGCGTCTTGCCACTTGTCACCTACCTTGGTCGATGGAAACAGCTCAGGACGCCTTGTAACGGCTCAGGAATCTCTTTTTCCCTCCTCTTCTCTCTTTAAAATCTATCTTTTCACTTCATTTGGTCCTTCTTGATCTCTCTTGGTCTTTTCTCTCTTGAACATTCTCTCTTCTTGGAAGTCTTTCTCTTTCTCTCAAGCTTGCACAACTCTCTACAGCTTGCTACAGTGGTCTCAAGCTCTCACGATAGTCTTTACAACTCTTTTGGCTCCCACGGCTTTCTCTTTCTTTCTCTCTCTCTCTTTGGCTTCCTCAAGCCTTGCAGGTAATATCTATTTGACTTATGTCTTTGAGCATCTTGGGATTTATCACATCCCTTGTCTATGCATTTATCTTCTTTTCTATTTATCTTTCTATATATCTATCTATCTGGTTGTCCGTGGAGGTGGAAACACCAAAACAGGGGTTTGACTAAGGCAAGCCCCTAAACAGCCCCAACATTTTCTCTCGATCTATGTGTGCAAGTATTGAAGACATTTCATTGCTGAAGGCTTCATTGCTTGGTTTGTTGTGAGCACTTTCTTTCTCTCCCTTCATTTTATCATATACATTCCATTTAGTTTACATTCCTTATAGTTTTCTTTACTTTATTCTTTGTTATTCTCTATTATTTTCCTGCATTTCAAGGGTTCCTAGTAATCAAAATTGATAGCAGTCATTTTACTATTTTTTGAGACATCCTCGGTTTTCGGTCTGTACAAGACAACATCATGCCACATGGACGTCCTGCGATGCGCTGTCATCCTTGGCCGAGAGCTCGCCAATTTGTCCAGAAGACCCCTGTGACCTACTCTTTTTGTTTCTGGAACTCTCACTATCTTATCCTATCTTCTAAGCATTGATCCTTGAGGTAGTTGAGGGTCATTTGCTCCTTGTAGACTCTTCTTGTTCTAAGACTCGAGGGTAGCAAATCTCCTCCTCTACAAGAGAAAAGGAGGATAGGCTATTACTATGAATGGTGATTGATGATAATCTTCTCCATCACATTCATAACAAGGAAAGCATTGTAGGATCTTGGGAAAGTATCAACACAGTCTTTTCTTAAGCCAATGATGCCTAGATTGTCCAAATCAATTGTGCAATGAGAAAAATGTGGCTCATTGACTTTACCTTATTGAAGGTTACCTTGGAAAACTCAAGGACTTGATGTTATGTCTGTTAAAGTTAGGTGAACAGATTAGATGCACAGAAAATAATTCGAAATCAGACAAATAACACAGCATATACCCTGGGAAAACCCTCCTCTTGAGGGAGAAAAACCCAGCAACAGAGATCTCTCTTATATTTGATGCAACACTGGCAATTTTACATATTACAATGGGGTCTAACACAAGACCGAAATTCATCACTGGCAAGATGACAAATGAACATATAACAGTTTGCCAAATCGTACCTGTTATATATGAAATGACTGTCTACAAGAATAGCATTTGATAATACTCACAAACACAATTGGCTCTCAACCTGTTAGATATGAATTCGCATCATATTACTTTGCACAGATCTTCACCCTTGAGTTCGCACAGATTTGAGGTGGAGAGTTCGCAATTTAGCACAGATCCAATATGTCTGAGTTCACACAGATCCGAAATGGAGAGTTCGCATCTAACACAGATGTGAGTAGCTCGCATCTAACACAGATATGAATAGCTCGCATTTAACACAGATATGAGTGGCTCGCATCTAACACAGATATGAATAGCTCGCATCTAACACAAATGTAAATGGATCGCATCTAACACAGATATGAATGGCAGAGTTCACAATAATTCGCAGACTCTCATTCGCACATGATTGATATCCCTGAACTGATATATTCGCTCTTCAAATATCAGACATATTCGCACTTGATGATGACCGAACTGGGGAAGAGCTTCGATATTATGTTCGCACTTGAGGATGACCGAACTGGATTAAATCTTCGATGCTCAAAAATGGATGAACAATCTGAGTATATGTATATGAACCAAGTCCTTTCATGTCGGCCTCTCAAGACTCCAAGATGTCGGCTCAACTCTTCTTCAATCAAAGTCGGCCTTAGTCAAAATCACATATCTTCTTAATGAAGTCGGCCTAGAAGTATATTAAATGTCTTCTATGAATTTCGAATTCTTCCATGTCGGCCAAAGTATAAAATACAAAACAATAAAAGTAAATTGAATAGCCAATGGCTATAATTCAATTTAAGACTTCCACGAAAGAAGTGAGCTGGAAGGAGCTACCGAAGCTGCTATAACATTAACACTCCCTCTCAGCTAGGGAGATAACTTCCAGCTACATGATATGAATCATCTTAATATGATATCCATTAGCCATCATTGCCTGCAATCAGATATAAAGAGAGAAGTATCACCTCAATGTGATAATGAACATCATGGCTGCATCCATGTGTGAAATGGTATATCACCTCATTGTGGTATTGACCATCATGGCTATACCCACGTATAGAGAGGAGCTTATCACCTCATCGTGAAAGCATATCACCTCAATGTGATATCAACCATCATGGCTACACCCATGTATGGTATGTACAAGTGTTCATCACTTGTGTGATGTTGTCACCTCAACGTGACTTTCACCATGGCTCTCCCAGAGGGTGAAACACAAGTACAGAAGAAATCATCACCGATTCTCTCACGTGATGCTGTCATGAAGTCACACACATGACGTCCACCATGACTCAGCTCAGAGGGTGGAAACAAGGGCTTTCACCTCAAATTCTTCCGTCACAGAAGAAAGTGCAATAGTAAGTACAAGTGTTCATCACTTGCGTGATGTTGTCACCTCAATCGTGACTTTCACCATGGCTCTCCCAGAGGGTGAAACACAAGTACAACATATGTCATGGAGTCGCACACATGACATCCACCATGACTCAGCTCAGAGGGTGGAAACAAGGGCTTTCACCTCAAATTCTTCCGTCTAAAGAAAATGCATTAACAAAGGGATTTCACCTCGAACTTCTCTCCGCAGAGGAAGAACTCATTAAGCAAAGGCTCGCGTCTGAGACTCATATACCAGTCCAAGAACGTTCTCCACCATACGGGCTTGTCTCAAAGTATACAAACTTTATCACGGCGAGGCTTGGGTGAGAGATATGCGCCCGTAACTCATCGATTAACTAATGTACCTCAATTCTGACCTTATGATACCATATCTGCGATATAGTGGTATGATCTCAACATGCTTATACGTCATGAAGCGGAGTTAATGAAAGCTTCACACAACTCTGATTGTCACAATGAATAATAGTAGGCTCCATTGATTGTCCAAACAATCCTGCAAGGAGCTTACGAAGCCACACTGCTTCCCGAGTTGCCATGCAAGCTGTAATGAACTCAGCCTCTGTTGTACTCAGTCCTACTGAAGACTGCTTCCTGCTACACCAGAGAGTCATAGCAGACCCAACCTGAAGAATATCTCAATCCATATCCAACTGTGCCACGCAAGTATCTCAGGATATGCTTAGCTGCAACAAGATTACCATCTTCTTCAGGCTCATCAAGCTCCCTCTGAATCTTCAAGCACTTGCATCAACCTTCTGACCTCTTCGCCCAAGATTGCCTGCAACACTTTGACTTAGATAAATGTTTTCCAGCGCACACCTCTGGAACTGAGAGAGTTCAGGATAGTCCTCCTTGACCTCATTCCAGGTCTCACTATTCTGAATAGGTTTGTGGAGCTACCAATGACAAATCCAGATGACAGTCTTGAGTAATTCTGATCTCAGCAGCTGTGATATTCAGTAATCTTCACTTCTTTTCAGTGAGTTACAAAACTCCCTCTTGATCCCTGCTTCAGAGATTGCAAAGAAGACTTCTAGAAATGAACTCCCTCTTGCCACCAACTTAGTCTCATGGCTGCAAATTGTGACTTCATGCTTGATCATTTCTTTGGTTGGCATGACTTCCTCGTAAGATGCCTCAATCTTTTCATCGCTTAAGCAATCTCTCATTACTTTCCTACTTCTAGCTGTTCAAAAAGCATTTAGGGAGAGATTACAAATAGTTTATGATTATCCAAAGAAATATCAAGACTAGAATCATATAAGGTTTTACTATCTCAGGTTATAGCATGAACACATAGGAATTTATGCCTAATGTTAGAATATGAATAAGCAAATCATTCTGAAGGAGAAATATATCAAAAGATCAAACTAAAGGGATAAAGAACTTATCTTTATTGAATTTTGATATAACTCTTTCTTCCAGCTTTTACTCCTCTTGAGAGTGCCAAACTCTGCACAACAAAAGAATGATCTGCACAACTACAGATTTCTTGAATGCATTAAGCGATTAGCATGTAGAACCAACTCTCTCAAGAGTTCAAGAT